>JANJGN010003197.1:0-49484 GCA_026770705.1 Isurus oxyrinchus
GAGTTCAGGGCACTGGTGAGACCACATCTGGAGTATTGTGTACAGGCGTTGGCCACCTTATTTAAGGAAGGATGTAAATGTGTTGGAAGCTGTTCAGGGACGGTTTAGCAGACTAATACCAGGAATGGGCGGGTTGTCTTATGAGGGAAGGTTGGACAGGCTTAAGCTTGTATCTGCTGGAGTTTAGAAGAGTAAGAGGCGAATTGATTGAAACCTTGACGATCCTGAGGGGTCTTGGACAGGGTGGATGTGCAGAGGACGTTCCCTCTTGTGAGAGCAGCTAGAACGAGGGGGTCACTGTTTAAAAGTAAGGGGTAACTCATTGAAGACAGAGATGAGGAGAAATTATTTCTCTCAGAGGGTCGAGAGACTCTGGAGCTCTCTCCCTCCAAAGGCGGTGGAGCAGAGTCTCTGAATATTTTTAAGGCGAGGTAGAGAGATTCTTGATTAACGAGGGGGGGCGTAAAAGGTTATCGGGGGTTGGCGGGAATGTGGG
The DNA here is from genome assembly GCA_026770705.1 of Isurus oxyrinchus. Classification (NCBI taxonomy): domain Eukaryota; kingdom Metazoa; phylum Chordata; class Chondrichthyes; order Lamniformes; family Lamnidae; genus Isurus; species Isurus oxyrinchus. Next base: position 497 of record JANJGN010003197.1, read on the forward strand.
GTTGAGGTTATAATCAGGTCAGCCATGGTCTGATTGAATGGGGGAGCAGGCTTGAGGGGCTGAATGGGCCTCCTCCTGTTCCTGTGTAACAGTCTCGAGAGGGGCTGAATGGGCCTCCTCCTGTTCCTGTGTAACAGGCTCGAGAGGGGCTGAATGGGGCCTCCTCCTGTTCCTGTGTAACAGTCTCGAGAGGGGCTGAATGGCCTCCTCCTGTTCCTGTGTAACAGGCTCGAGAGGGGCTGAATGGGGCCTCCTGTTCCTGTATAACAGGCTCGAGAGGGGCTGAATGGCCTCCTCCTGTTCCTCTGTAACAGGCTCGAGAGGGGCTGAATGGCCTCCTGTTCCTGTATAACAGGCTCGAGAGGGGCTGAATGGCCTCCTCCTGTTCCTGTGTAACAGTCTCGAGAGGGGCTGAATGGCCTCCTCCTGTTCCTGTGTAACAGGCTCGAGAGGGGCTGAATGGGGCCTCCTGTTCCTGTATAACAGGCTCGAGAGGGGCTGAATGGCCTCCTCCTGTTCCTGTGTAACAGGCTCGAGAGGGGCTGAATGGCCTCCTGTTCCTGTTATAACAGGCTCGAGAGGGGCTGAATGGCCTCCTCCTGTTCCTGTGTAACAGGCTCGAGAGGGGCTGAATGGGGCCTCCTCCTGTTCCTAGTGTAACAGGCTCGAGAGGGGCTGAATGGCCTCCTGTTCCTGTATAACAGGCTCGAGAGGGGCTGAATGGCCTCCTCCTGTTCCTGTGTAACAGGCTCGAGAGGGGAGGGTGAATGGGCCTCCTCCTGTTCCTGTGTAACAGGCTCGAGGTGGGGGGGGGGGGGCTGCTGAATGGACTTCAGACCCGCGGGGGCGTGACATTTCGCGAAGAGAAATCTCTTGACTGACCGTCGTTCTTCTCCCCTCCTCCTCCTCCTCCTCCTCCTCCTCCCCCCCTCTCTCTCTCTCTCTCTCTCTCTGTGTGTGTGGGGCAGGTCTTCGTCTCTCGCTCGTACGACCGCCACCACTCACTTCGAGGACCACGTGTAACGACATCAAGGACATCTACAAGCGCATGACAGGGACCCGACTTCGATTCGAGAACATGAAGCGCAAGAAGAACGACGTCTTTGGAGAGGGACGAGCAGTAGCGCGGCCCGACGCGTGGGTGACCGGACTCCACCCTGCTGGCGCACACCCCTCCCCTCCCTTTTCCACCTCCCCAACCCCCAAACCCCCCCCCCCACCTCGTCTTCGTCCCTCCCCTCACCCCTTTCCTGGTCTTAACTCTCTCCTCCAATAATTATAAACAAGCCGCCTTACTAGAACGGTTCCCTTGAGCGGGCTGCTGCTGGGATGCGCTCTTTCTCACATCACCAACCCCCGCCTCCTCTACTCCCTTCCCTCCCCTTCCCTCCTCCCTGGGTGCCACAACGTTAGAGGGCGGGTTGCGCGAGAGTTAATTTGGGTCTTAAAAGGAATGACAAGCGTGCCCTCTTTTGCCCCTGTCAGGGCAGCTGTTAACCTGATACGGCCAGTGGACTGAAATAAAGAGATCAAACACTCTGTCTGATATATCTTGCTTGCCTTTTTTATTCTCCTCTCTCTCTCTCCTCTCTCTCTCTCGCACTCTCTTGCGCTCTTATCTCCGCAGAGTAATCTGTTCTGTTCCCCCGGGTGTATCTGTCCGTCGTATTTGTCGCCCGATACTAATTGCCCCCTTGAGAAGGTGGGGGGTGTGAGCCGCCTCCTTGAGCCGCTGCAGTTCCCCGTGTGGTGTAGGTACACACCGCCGCGCTGTTAGGGAGGGAGTTCCAGGGTTTTTGACCGGCGACAGTGAAGGAACGGCCGATGTGTTTCCAAGTCGGGATGGTGTGTGTGTGGGGCTCGGAGGGGGAACTTGCAGGTGGTGGGGTTCCCCAGGCGTCGAAACTTACAGAATGCTGAAAGGCCTGGATAGAGTAGACGTGGGGAAGATGTTTCCATTAGTAGGAGAGACTAGGACCCAAGGGCACAGCCTCAGAGTAAAAGGAAGACCTTTTAGAACAGAGATGAGGAGAAACTTCTTTAGCCAGAGAGTGGTGAATCGATGGAATTAATTGCCCACAGAAGGCTGTGGAGGCCGGTCATTGAGTGTATTTTAAGACCGAGATAGATAGGTTCTTGATTGGTAAGGGAGTCAAAGGTTACGGGGAGAAGGTGGGAGAAATGGGGGTTGAGAAACCTATCAGACATAATTGAAGGGCGGAGCAGGACTCGATGGCCGAATGGTCTAATTTCTGCTCCTGTGTCTTATGGTCTGCCGCCCTTGTCCTTCTAGGTGGTAGAGGTGGTGGGTTTGGGCGGCGCTGTCGAAGGAGCCTTGGCGAGTTGCTGCAGTGCATCTTGTAGATGGTACACACACTGCTGCCCCTGTGCGTCGGTGGTGGAGGGAGTGAATGTTTGTGGATGGGGAGCCCATCAAGCGGGGCTGCTTTGTCCCTGGACGGTGTCGAGCTTCTTGAGTGTTGTGGGAGCTGCACTCATCCAGGCAAGTGGGGGAGTATCCCATCACACTCCTGACTTGTGCCTTGTAGATGGTGGATGGGCTTTGGGGGAGTCAGGAGGTGAGTTACTCTCCGCAGGATTCCCAGCCTCTGACCTGCTCTTGTAGCCACAGTATTTATATGGCTGGGTCCAGTTCAGTTTCTGGTCAATGGTAACCCCCAGGATGTTGATGGTGGGGATTCAGTGATGGTAATGCCATTGAACATCAAGGAGCGATGGTTAGGTTCTCTCTTGTTGGAGATGGTCATTGCCTGGCACTTGTGTGGGGTGAATGTTACTTGCCACTTGTCAACCCAAGCCTGGATATTGTCCAGGTCTTGCTGCATTTTGACATGGACTGCGGTAAAGAAGGCAAATGGAATGTTGGCCTTCATAACCAGAGGTTTCGAGTACAGGAGCAGGGATGTCTCGCTGCAACTGTACAGGGGCCTCGGTGAGACCACACCTGGAATATTGTGTACAGTTTTGATCTCCTTATCTGAGGAAGGATGTTCTTGCTATAGAGGGAGTTGCAGCGGGAGGTTTACCAGACTGATTCCTGGGATGGTGGGACTGACATATGAGGAGGAGATTGAGTCGGTTAGGATTATATTCGCTGGAGTTCAGAAGAATGAGGGGGGATTCTCATAGAGACCTATAAAATTCTAACAGGACTGGACAGGGTAGATGCAGGAAGGATGTTCCCCGATGGTGGGGGAGTCCAGACCCAGGGAGTCACAGTCTGAGGATACGAGGTAGACCATTTAGGACTGAGATGAGGAGAAATGTCTTCACCCAGAGAGCGGTGAGCCTGTGGAATTCACCTACCACAGAAAGTAGTCGAGACCAAAACATTGTGTTTACAAGAAGGAGTTAGATATAGCACTTGGGGCGAAAGGATCAAAGGGTATGGGAGAAAGCGGGAGCAGGCTATTGAGTTGGATGATCAGCCATGATTATAATGAATAGTGGAGCAGGCTCGAAGGGCTGAATGGTCTCTTCCTGCTCCTAGTTTCTATGTTTCAGTATCTGAGGAGTCGCGAATGGTGCTGAACATTGTGCAATCATCAGCGAACATCCCCACTTCTGTCCTTATGATGGAGGGAAGGACATTGATGAAGCAGCTGAAGATGGTTGGGCGAGGACACTACCCTGAGGAACTCCTGCAGTGATGTCCTGGAGCTGAGATGACTGACCCCCCAACAACCACAACCATCTTCCTTTGTGCTGGGTATGACCCCAACCAGCGGAGAGTTTTTCCCCCTGATTCCATTGACTCCAGTTTTGCCGGGACTCCTTGATGCCACACTCGGTCAAATGCTGCCTCGATGTCAAAGGCAGTCACTCTCACCTCACCTCGGGAGCTCTGCTCTGTGGTCCATGTTTGAACCAAGGCTGTAATGAGGTCAGGAGCTGAGTGACCCTGACAGAACCCAAACTGGGCATCAGTGAGCAGGTTATAGCTAAGCAAATGCCGCTTGATAGCACTGTTGATGACCCCCCTTCGACATTACTTCCTGATGATGGAGAGTAGACTGTTGGGCGGTAATTGGCTGGGTTGGATTGTCCTGCTTTTTGTGTACAGGACATACCTGGACAATTTTCCACATAGCTGGGTAGATGCCAGTGTTGTAGCTGTACTGGAACAGCTTGGCTAGGAGTGCGGCGGTGCTGGAGCACAAGTCTTCAGTACTATTGCTGGAATATTGTCAGGACCCATAGCCCTTTGCAGTATCCAGTGCCTTCAGCCGTTTCTTGATATCACGTGGAGTGAATCGAATTGGCTGAAGACTGACATCTGTGATGCTGGGAACCTCCGGAGGAGGCTGAGATGGATCATCCACTCAGCACTCTGGCTGAAGATTGTAGCAAATGCTCAGCCTTATCTTTTACACTGATGTGCTGGGCTCCTCCATCATTGAGGATGGGGATATTTGTGGAGCCTCCTCCTCCAATGAGTTGTTTAATTGTCCACCACCATTCACGACAGGATGTGGCAGGACTGCAGAGCTTAGATCTGATCCGTTGGTTTGTGGGATCGCTTAGCTCTGTAACACTTGCTGCTTATGCTGTTTTGGCACACGAGTAGTCCTGTGTTATAGCTTCACCAGGCTGACACCTCATTTTAGGTATACCTGGTGCTGCTCCTGGCATGTCCTCCTGCACTCTTCATTGAACCAGGGTTGATCCCCCTGTCCTTGATGGTAATGGTAGAGTGGGGGATATGCCGGGACATGAGGTTACAGATTGTGTTCGAGTACAATTCTGCTGCTGCTGATGTCCCACAGCGCCTCATGGATGCCCAGTCTTGAGTTGCTAGATCTGTTTGAAATCTATCCCATGTAGCACAGTGGTGGTGTCACACAACACGATGGAGGGTGTCCTCAATGTGAAGGTGGGACTTCGTCTCCACAATGACTGTGCGGTGGTCACTCCTACTGATACTGTCATGGACAGATGCATCTGCAGCAGGCAGGTTGGTGAGGATGAGGTCAAGTATGTTTTTCCCTCTTGTTGGTTCCCTCACCGCCTGCTGCAGACCCAGTCCGGCAGCTATGTCCTTTAGGACTCGGCCAGCTCGGTCAGTAGTGGTGCTACCGAGCCTCTCTTGTTGATGGACATTGAAGTCCCCCCACCCAGAGTACATTCTGCACCCTCGCCACCCTCAGTGTTTCCTCCAAGTGGTGTTCAACATGAAGGAAGCACTGATTCACCAGCTGAGGGAGGGCGGTACAGGCTGATCAGCAGGAGGTTTCCTTGCCCATGTTTGACCTGATGCCACGAGACTTCATGGGGTCCGGAGTCGATGTTGAGGACTCCCAGGGCAACTCCCTCCCGACTGTGTATACCACTGCGGGTGGGATGGGACGTACCCAGGGATGGTGGTGTCCTGTAAGCTATGATTCCATGAGGATGATTACGAAAGCTCTCCCAATTTAGTCTCCAGATGTTAGTAAGGAGGCGGACGCCTCTGCAATTGTCGGATCCGTTCATTTATTGTGTGAGGCGGTTTGTTATAAGGCCAACCACGGCTTACCCGGTCTCGGAGGCACGTGAAAGATTTCCTTCCCTAAAGGGAGGGAAGGAACCAGATGGGTTTTTACGACGATCGTGGTCATTTAATTCCAGATTTTTTTTATTGAATTCAAGTTCGACTGTGGTGGGATTCGAACCCACATCCCCAGGGCGTTACCCTGGAATACCAGTCCAGAGACAATACCACTGCGCCACCTCCGCCCCCTAGTGGTGGTGCCACTACGCATGCGCCAGCAGTCTGGGCGGCGACGTTCCGTACAGATGCCTCCCAGGCGCTTGCGCATAGCGGACCCCACCACCACCCCCCCCCCCCCCCCCCCCCCCCCAAATCACTCCGCCAATGCCCCTGCGCAATGCCGTACAGGCGGCCTGGGACGTTCGCTCCGCCAATGCGCCTGCGCACTGCCGTAAAGTGGGGGGGGGACCTTTCCGTACACCAAGCCCGCACCCCGTGCGCCTGCGCACTGCCGTACAAAACTAGAGGTGGGGCGGGGTATCGACGAGGAGAAAGGCCCGCGGGCCCCAGTGCGGCTGCGCGGAGTGATCGACGCTTCAGTTTGACGGTTTCTCCGGCCGCCGAGTGTTGTTTCCTTTTTGTTTTCCTAAATTCGGTGTTGTCGTTGTTGCTGAGGGGAGAGGCGATGGCGCAGTATAAAGGAGCGGCCAGTGAGGCGGGCCGGGCCATGCAGCTGATGAAGAAACGGGAGAAGCAGCGGGAGCAGCTGCAGCAGCTCAAACAGAAAATCGCCGAGGTGAAGGAAGATGGCGGCGGATTTAAAGGGGCCGCGCTCTCTTAAAGGGGCCGCGCTCTCTTAAAGGGGCCGCGCTCTCTTAAAGGGGCCGCGCTCTCTTAAAGGGGCCGCGCTCTCCTAAAGGGACCGCACTCTTTTATAGGGACCATGCTATCTTAAAGGGACCTCACTCTCCTAAAGGGACCGCGCTCACTTAAATGGACCGCACTCTCTCAAAGGGACAGCGCTTGCCTAAGTGGACTGCGCTCTCTTAAAGGGACCGTGCGCTCTTAAATGGGCAGCGCTCTCTTAAAGGGACCGCACTATCCCTAAATGGACAGCACTCTCTTACAGGGACCATGCCACTTAAAGGGACCGAGCTCTCCTAAATGGACCGCGCTGTCTTAAAGGGACAGTGCTCTCCTAAATGCACTGTGCTCTCTTAAAGGGACAGTGCACTCCTAAATGGACTGCGCTCTCTTAAAAGGACAGTGCTTCCTTAAAGGGACCACGCTCTCCTTAAAGTGACCGCCCATCTTAAAGGGACAGTGCTTTCTCTAAAGGGTCCTCGCTCTCCTTAAAGCGACTGTGCCCATCTTAAAGCGACAGTGCTCTCTCTAAAGGGTCCACGCTCTCCTTAAAGCGACTGCGCCCATCTTGAAGAGACTGCTCTCTTAAAGGAACTGCGCCTATCATAAAGGGACCATGTTGTCCTTATAGGAACAGTGCTGTTTTAGAGGGAGCGTGCTCTCCTTAAAGGGACCGTTCTCTCTTAAAGCGACCATGCCCCCTTAAGGGATTGTGACCTCTTTAAAGTGATTGTGCACCCCCTTAAAGGAATTGCATCTCCTTAAAGGGCTGCAGCCCTCTTAAAAGGATGGCGCTCTCCCAAATGGTTAGTGCGTCATTTTAAAAGGACAGTGCACCCTCTTGAAGGGACCATGCTGCCTCCTGGAAGGGGTTGCATTCCCCCCAACAAAGGGTCCACGTTCCCCCCCACCGAAGGGTCTGTGGCCCCCCCCCCCCCCCGCCGAAAGGGTCTGTGTCCCCCCCCCCGGAAGGGTTGTGTGTCACCTACCCACCCAAAGAGTCTGTGTCCCCCCCCGCCCGAAGGGTCTGTGTCTCCCCCCCCCCCGAAGGGTCTTTGTCCCACCCACCACCCCCCCCCCCCCCCCCCCCCAAAGGGTCTGTCTGTGTCGTGCCCCCCCTAAAGGGTCTGTTAGTGTCCCCCCCCCCGAAGGGTCTGTCAGTGTCCTCCCCACCGAAGGGTCTGTCTCTGTCCCACCCCCCGAAGGGTCTGTCTGTGTCCCCCCCACTCCCCAAAGGACTTTTTCCACCCCGAAGGGTCTGCGTATTCCCCCCCCCCCAAAGGGTCTGCTTCCACCCCCTCAAAGGACCTGTGTCCCCCCTCGAAGGGTCTGTGTATCCGCCCCCCCCCCCCCCCACCGGAAGGGTCTGTCTCCTCCCCCCCACAAAGGGTCTGTCTCCCCCCCCCCCCCCCCAAAGGGTCTGCGTCCCCCCCCTCCGAAGGGTCTGCATCCCCCCCCTCCGAAGGGTCTGTGTCTCCCCCCCCCGAAGGATCTGTGTCCCCACCCCCTCCCGAAGGGTCTGTGTCCCCACCCCCCCATCCTGAAGGACTTATGTCCCCACCCCACCCCGAAGGGTCTGCTCCCCACCCCTCAAAGGACCTATGTCCCCCCCATCCAAAGGGTCTGCTTCCCTCCCCACCAAGGACCGATGTCCCCCCCCGAAGGGTCTGTGTATCCCCCCCCGAAGGACTTATGTCCCCCCATGATGGGTCTGCAACCCCCCCGGCAAAGGGTCAGCGTCCACCGCTGCCCCCCCCCACCCCGGAAGGGTCTGTGTCCCCCGCTTGAAGGGACCCCCCCCCCCCACCCCAGCCCCCTGCCGGGCCACAGACAGAGTTTCTCCCCCACCTCGAAGTGTTTGCCTACCCCTCTATAAAGCAAAGTCCTCCTCCCCCAGCTGAAGGGTCTGCATACCCTTGCCCCTGTGAATGGACCCTGTTCCCCTCCCTGTTGAACGATCAGCGTGCGGGCTGTTACAGAGACTGCGCTCCCCCAGAGGGAAAGCTCCCATCCGAAGGACTGCACTCTTAAAAGGACCCCTACCCATTTAAACTGACTGCGTGCCCTTGAAGGAGCGCACCCCCCCCCCTCATATTAAAGGGACCATGCTCTGTTAAGGGGCCTGAGCGCCTCTTAAAAGGACTGCACCCCACTTTAAGGGCCAGAGCCCTCTTTCAAAGGACCATGGCCTCCTCAAAAAGGGGTGTCTTGGGGTCGGAACCACCGGGAGGGAGGGGCTAGATCAGATTGTAGGAAGTTCGACACTCTGAGAGTGGGAGGGGCCAGCCCGGGTGACATGGGGAGGGGGCTGACTGTGGGGGATGGGGCTGACTGTTTTGGGGCGATTGTCTGAGAGGGGAGAATTAACGCTGTGTTGATTTGAAAAGAGTTTGCTGTGGCGGGAACGCAGGCTCAGTGCAGCCAGACTGGAATTCACCAAATGTCCAGCAGCCCACATTGTGTGTGCAGAGTCTGAAGAGATGATCAGTTTACAAATCAATACGTCCTCTGCCCTAACATGAATACTTCCCATGGTCTAATCCTCATCTTCGAATCCTACCTCTGTAACCTCCACCAGCCCCTACACCCATCCCTACCTCTGTAACCTCCACCAGCCCCTACACCCATCCCTATCTCTGTAACCTCCTCCAGCCGCAACACCCATCCCTATCTCTGTAACCTCCTCCAGCCCCTACACCCATCCCTATCTCTGTAACCTCCTCCAGCCGTTATACCACTCCCTATCTCTGTAACCTCCTCCTAGCCCTACAACCCTCCCTACCTCTGTAACCTCCTCCTACCCCTACAACCCCCCCTACCACTGTAACCTCCTCCAGCCCCTACACCCCTCCCTATCTCTGTAACCTCCTCCAGTCCCTACACCCCTCACTATCTCTGTAACCTCCTCCAGCCCCTACACCCTTCCCTACCTCTGTAACCTCCTCCAGCCCCAACACCCCTCCCAATCTCTGTAACCTCCTCCAGCCCCCTACAACCCTCCCTACCTCTGTAACCTCCTCCTACCCCTACAACCCGCCCTACCTCTGTAACCTCCTCCAGCTGATACAACCCTCCTTATCTCTGCAACCTCCTCCAGTCTCTACACCTCTCCCTATCTCTGTAACCTCCTCCAGCCCCTCCCTATCTATGCAACCTCTACCAGCCGCTACAACACTCCCTATCTCTGTAACCTCCCCCATTCCCTGAACCCCTCCCTATCTCTGTAACCTCCTACTGCCCCTACAACCCTCCCTAACTCCGTAACCTCCTCCAGCCCCTACAACCCTCTCTATCTCTGTAACCTCCTCCAGACCCTAAAACCCTCCCTATCTCTGTAACCTCCTCCACCCACTACAACCCTCCTTATCTCTGTAACCATCCACAGTCCCTACATCCCTCCCTATCCCTGTAACCTCTTCCAGTCCCTACAATCCTCCCTATCTCTGTAACCTCCTCCAGTCCCTACACCCCTCCCTATCTCTGTAACCTCCTCCAGCCCCCTACAACCCTCCCTACCTCTGGAACCTCCTCCTACCCCTACAACCCTCCCTATCTCTGTAATCTCCTCCAGCACCTACAACCCTCCCTATCTCTGTAACCTCTTCCAGCTCCTACAACTCTCCCTATCTCTGGAACCTTCTCCAGTCCATACAACCATCCCTATCCCTGTACCCTCCTCCAGCTCATAGAACCCTCCCTATCTCTGCAACATCCTCCAGTCCCTACACACCGCCTTATCTCTGCAACCTCCTCCAACCCTACAACCCTCCATATCTCTGTAAGTTCCTCCAAGCCCTACAACCCTCCCTATCTCTGCAACCTCCTCCAGTCCCTACACCTCTCCCTATCTCTGTAACCTCCTCCAGCCCCTCCCTATCTATGCAAACTCTTCCAGCCGCTACAACTCTCCCTATCTCTGTAACCTACCCCATTCCCTGAACCCCTCCCTATCTCTGTAACCTCCTACTGCCACTACAACCCTCCCTAACTCCGTAACCTCCTCCAGCTCCTACAACCCTCTCTATCTCTGTAACCTCCTCCAGACCGTAAAACCCTCCCTATCTCTGTAACCTCCTCCACCCCCTACAACCCTCCCTATCTGTAACCGTCCACAGTCCCTACATCCCTCCCTATCCCTGTAACCTCTTCCAGTCCCTACAACCTTCCCTATCTCTGTAACCTCCTCCAGTCCTTACACCCCTCCCCATCTCTGTAACCTCGTCCAGCCCCTACACCCCTCCGTATCTCTGTAAACTCCTCCAGCCCCTACAACCCTCCCTATCTCTGTAACCTCCTCCAGCCACTACAACCCTCCCTATTGCACTAACCTCGTCCAACTCCTACAACCCTCCCTATCTCTGTATCCTCCTCCGGCCCCTACACCCCTCCCTCTCTCTGTAACCTCCTCCAGCCCCTACAACCCTCCCTATCTCTGTAACCTCCTCCAGCCACTACAACTCTCCCTATCTCTGTAACCTCCAGCCCCTATAACCCATCCCTTTCTCCGTAACCTCCTTCAGCCCCTACAACCCTCCCTACGTCTTTAACCTCCTCCTACCCCTACAACACTCCCTACCTCTGTAACCTCCTCCTTCCCCTACAACCCTCCCTATCGCTGTAACCTCCTCCAGCACCTACAAACCTCCCTATCTCTGTAACCTCTTCCAGCCCCTATAACTCTCCCTATCTCTGTAATCTTCTCCAGTCCCTACACCCCTCCTGACCTCTGTAACCTCCTCCATTTCCTACAACCATCCCTATCCCTGTACCCTCCTCCAGCCCATACAACCCTCCCTATCTCTGCAACCTCCTCCAGTCCCTACACACCACCCTACCTCTGTACCCTCCTCCTACCCCTACAACTCTCCCTATCTCTGTAACCTCCTCCAGCCCCTACAACGTTCCCTATCTCTGTTACCTCCTCCATTCCCTACAACCATCCCTATGTCTGTACTCTCCTCCAGCTCATACAACCCTCCCTATCTCTGCAACCTCCTCCAGTCCCTACACACCACCCTATTTCTAACCTCCTCCAGACCATACTACCCTCCCTATCTCTGTAACCTCCTCCAACCCCTACAACCCTCCCTATCTCTGTAACCTCCTCCAGCCCTTACAACCCTATCTATCTCTGCAACCTTTCCAGCCCCTACAACCATCTCTATCTCTGTAACCTCCTCCAGCTCATACAACCCTCCCTATCTTTGCAACCTCCTCCAGTCCCTACACCTCTCCCTATGTCTGTAACCTCCTCCAGCCCCTCCCTATCTATGCAACCTCTTCCAGCCCCTACAACTCTCCCTATCTCTGTAACCTTCTCCAGCCCCTACAAACCTTCCTAACTCTGTAACCTCCTCCAGCCCCTACACCCATCCCTACCTCTGTAACCTCCACCAGCCCCTACACCCATCCCTATCTCTGTAACCTCCTCCAGCCGCAACACCCATCCCTATCTCTGTAACCTCCTCCAGCCCCTACACCCATCCCTATCTCTGTAACCTCCTCCAGCCGTTATACCACTCCCTATCTCTGTAACCTCCTCCTAGCCCTACAACCCTCCCTACCTCTGTAACCTCCTCCTACCCCTACAACCCCCCCTACCACTGTAACCTCCTCCAGCCCCTACACCCCTCCCTATCTCTGTAACCTCCTCCAGTCCCTACACCCCTCACTATCTCTGTAACCTCCTCCAGCCCCTACACCCTTCCCTACCTCTGTAACCTCCTCCAGCCCCAACACCCCTCCCAATCTCTGTAACCTCCTCCAGCCCCCTACAACCCTCCCTACCTCTGTAACCTCCTCCTACCCCTACAACCCGCCCTACCTCTGTAACCTCCTCCAGCTGATACAACCCTCCTTATCTCTGCAACCTCCTCCAGTCTCTACACCTCTCCCTATCTCTGTAACCTCCTCCAGCCCCTCCCTATCTATGCAACCTCTACCAGCCGCTACAACACTCCCTATCTCTGTAACCTCCCCCATTCCCTGAACCCCTCCCTATCTCTGTAACCTCCTACTGCCCCTACAACCCTCCCTAACTCCGTAACCTCCTCCAGCCCCTACAACCCTCTCTATCTCTGTAACCTCCTCCAGACCCTAAAACCCTCCCTATCTCTGTAACCTCCTCCACCCACTACAACCCTCCCTATCTCTGTAACCATCCACAGTCCCTACATCCCTCCCTATCCCTGTAACCTCTTCCAGTCCCTACAACCCTCCCTATCTCTGTAACCTCCTCCAGTCCCTACACCCCTCCCTATCTCTGTAACCTCCTCCAGCCCCCTACAACCCTCCCTACCTCTGGAACCTCCTCCTACCCCTACAACCCTCCCTATCTCTGTAATCTCCTCCAGCACCTACAACCCTCCCTATCTCTGTAACCTCTTCCAGCTCCTACAACTCTCCCTATCTCTGGAACCTTCTCCAGTCCATACAACCATCCCTATCCCTGTACCCTCCTCCAGCTCATAGAACCCTCCCTATCTCTGCAACATCCTCCAGTCCTTACACACCGCCTTATCTCTGCAACCTCCTCCAACCCTACAACCCTCCATATCTCTGTAAGTTCCTCCAAGCCCTACAACCCTCCCTATCTCTGCAACCTCCTCCAGTCCCTACACCTCTCCCTATCTCTGTAACCTCCTCCAGCCCCTCCCTATCTATGCAAACTCTTCCAGCCGCTACAACTCTCCCTATCTCTGTAACCTACCCCATTCCCTGAACCCCTCCCTATCTCTGTAACCTCCTACTGCCACTACAACCCTCCCTAACTCCGTAACCTCCTCCAGCTCCTACAACCCTCTCTATCTCTGTAACCTCCTCCAGACCGTAAAACCCTCCCTATCTCTGTAACCTCCTCCACCCCCTACAACCCTCCCTATCTGTAACCGTCCACAGTCCCTACATCCCTCCCTATCCCTGTAACCTCTTCCAGTCCCTACAACCTTCCCTATCTCTGTAACCTCCTCCAGTCCTTACACCCCTCCCTATCTCTGTAACCTCGTCCAGCCCCTACACCCCTCCGTATCTCTGTAAACTCCTCCAGCCCCTACAACCCTCCCTATCTCTGTAACCTCCTCCAGCCACTACAACCCTCCCTATTGCACTAACCTCGTCCAACTCCTACAACCCTCCCTATCTCTGTATCCTCCTCCGGCCCCTACACCCCTCCCTCTCTCTGTAACCTCCTCCAGCCCCTACAACCCTCCCTATCTCTGTAACCTCCTCCAGCCACTACAACTCTCCCTATCTCTGTAACCTCCAGCCCCTATAACCCATCCCTTTCTCCGTAACCTCCTTCAGCCCCTACAACCCTCCCTACGTCTTTAACCTCCTCCTACCCCTACAACACTCCCTACCTCTGTAACCTCCTCCTTCCCCTACAACCCTCCCTATCGCTGTAACCTCCTCCAGCACCTACAAACCTCCCTATCTCTGTAACCTCTTCCAGCCCCTATAACTCTCCCTATCTCTGTAATCTTCTCCAGTCCCTACACCCCTCCTGACCTCTGTAACCTCCTCCATTTCCTACAACCATCCCTATCCCTGTACCCTCCTCCAGCCCATACAACCCTCCCTATCTCTGCAACCTCCTCCAGTCCCTACACACCACCCTACCTCTGTACCCTCCTGCTACCCCTACAACTCTCCCTATCTCTGTAACCTCCTCCAGCCCCTACAACGTTCCCTATCTCTGTTACCTCCTCCATTCCCTACAACCATCCCTATGTCTGTACTCTCCTCCAGCTCATACAACCCTCCCTATCTCTGCAACCTCCTCCAGTCCCTACACACCACCCTATTTCTAACCTCCTCCAGACCATACTACCCTCCCTATCTCTGTAACCTCCTCCAACCCCTACAACCCTCCCTATCTCTGTAACCTCCTCCAGCCCTTACAACCCTATCTATCTCTGCAACCTTTCCAGCCCCTACAACCATCTCTATCTCTGTAACCTCCTCCAGCTCATACAACCCTCCCTATCTTTGCAACCTCCTCCAGTCCCTACACCTCTCCCTATGTCTGTAACCTCCTCCAGCCCCTCCCTATCTATGCAACCTCTTCCAGCCCCTACAACTCTCCCTATCTCTGTAACCTTCTCCAGCCCCTACAAACCTTCCTAACTCTGTAACCTCCTCCAGCCCCTACAACCCTCCCTATCTCTGTAACCTCCTCCAGACCCTAAAACTCTCCCTATCTCTGTAACCGTCCACAGTCCCTACACCCCTCCCTATATCTGTAACCTCTTCTAGCCCCTACATCCCTCCCTATCTCTGTAACCTCCTCCAGTCCGTAGACCCCATCCTATCTCTCTAACGTCCTCCAGCCCCTACAACGCTCCCTAACTCTGTAACCTTCTACAGCCCCTACAGCCCTCCCTATCTCTCTAACCTCCTCCAGCCCCTCCAACCCACCCTATATCTCAACCTCCTCCAGTCCCTACCACCCTCCCAATCTCTGCAAACTCCTCCAGTCCTTGCACCCCCCCATCTCTGTAACCTCCTCCAGTCCCCGCACCCTTCCCTATATTTGTAACCTCCTCCAGCCCCTACAATCCTCCCTATCTCTGTAACCACCTCCAGCCCCTACAACCCTCCCTATCTCTGTAACCTCCTCCAGCCCATACAACCCTCTCTATCTCTGTAACCTCCTCCAGACCCCAAACCCCTCCCTATTTCTGTAACCTCCTCCACCGCCTACAACCCTCCCATTCTCTGTAACCGTCCACAGTCCCTACACCCCACCCTATCTCTGTAATCTCCTCCAGCCACTACACCCCTCCCTATCTCTGACTTCCTCCAGCCCCTCCACCCTTCCCTATCTCTGTAACCTCCTCGAGCCCCTACAAAACTCCCTATCTCTGTAACCTCCTCCAGCCCCTACAATCCTCCCTATCTCTGTAACCTCCTCCCGCGCCTACACCCCTCACTATCTCTGCAACCACCTCCAGCCCCTACACCCCTCCGTATCTATGTAACCTCCTCCAGCCCCTACAACCCTCCCTATCTTTGTAACCTCCTCCAGCTCCTACAACCCTCCCTATCTCTGTAACCTCCTCTGGCCCCTACACCCCTCCCTCTCTCAGTAACCTCCTCCAGCCCCTACAACTCTCCCTATCTCTATAACCTCCTCCTACCCCTACAACGCTCCCTATCTCTGTAACCTTTTCCAGCCCCTACAACCCTCCCTATCTCTGTAACGTCCTCCAGTCCCTACAACTCTCCCTATCTCTGTAACTTCCTCCAGCCCCTACAACGTTCCCTATCTCTGTTACCTCCTCCATTCCCTACAACCATCCCTATGTCTGTACTCTCCTCCAGCTCATACAACCCTCCCTATCTCTGCAACCTCCTCCAGTCCCTACACACCACCCTATTTCTAACCTCCTCCAGACCATACTACCCTCCCTATCTCTGTAACCTCCTCCAACCCCTACAACCCTCCCTATCTCTGTAACCTCCTCCAGCCCTTACAACCCTATCTATCTCTGCAACCTTTCCAGCCCCTACAACCATCTCTATCTCTGTAACCTCCTCCAGCTCATACAACCCTCCCTATCTTTGCAACCTCCTCCAGTCCCTACACCTCTCCCTATGTCTGTAACCTCCTCCAGCCCCTCCCTATCTATGCAACCTCTTCCAGCCCCTACAACTCTCCCTATCTCTGTAACCTTCTCCAGCCCCTACAAACCTTCCTAACTCTGTAACCTCCTCCAGCCCCTACACCCATCCCTACCTCTGTAACCTCCACCAGCCCCTACACCCATCCCTATCTCTGTAACCTCCTCCAGCCGCAACACCCATCCCTATCTCTGTAACCTCCTCCAGCCCCTACACCCATCCCTATCTCTGTAACCTCCTCCAGCCGTTATACCACTCCCTATCTCTGTAACCTCCTCCTAGCCCTACAACCCTCCCTACCTCTGTAACCTCCTCCTACCCCTACAACCCCCCCTACCACTGTAACCTCCTCCAGCCCCTACACCCCTCCCTATCTCTGTAACCTCCTCCAGTCCCTACACCCCTCACTATCTCTGTAACCTCCTCCAGCCCCTACACCCTTCCCTACCTCTGTAACCTCCTCCAGCCCCAACACCCCTCCCAATCTCTGTAACCTCCTCCAGCCCCCTACAACCCTCCCTACCTCTGTAACCTCCTCCTACCCCTACAACCCGCCCTACCTCTGTAACCTCCTCCAGCTGATACAACCCTCCTTATCTCTGCAACCTCCTCCAGTCTCTACACCTCTCCCTATCTCTGTAACCTCCTCCAGCCCCTCCCTATCTATGCAACCTCTACCAGCCGCTACAACACTCCCTATCTCTGTAACCTCCCCCATTCCCTGAACCCCTCCCTATCTCTGTAACCTCCTACTGCCCCTACAACCCTCCCTAACTCCGTAACCTCCTCCAGCCCCTACAACCCTCTCTATCTCTGTAACCTCCTCCAGACCCTAAAACCCTCCCTATCTCTGTAACCTCCTCCACCCACTACAACCCTCCCTATCTCTGTAACCATCCACAGTCCCTACATCCCTCCCTATCCCTGTAACCTCTTCCAGTCCCTACAACCCTCCCTATCTCTGTAACCTCCTCCAGTCCCTACACCCCTCCCTATCTCTGTAACCTCCTCCAGCCCCCTACAACCCTCCCTACCTCTGGAACCTCCTCCTACCCCTACAACCCTCCCTATCTCTGTAATCTCCTCCAGCACCTACAACCCTCCCTATCTCTGTAACCTCTTCCAGCTCCTACAACTCTCCCTATCTCTGGAACCTTCTCCAGTCCATACAACCATCCCTATCCCTGTACCCTCCTCCAGCTCATAGAACCCTCCCTATCTCTGCAACATCCTCCAGTCCTTACACACCGCCTTATCTCTGCAACCTCCTCCAACCCTACAACCCTCCATATCTCTGTAAGTTCCTCCAAGCCCTACAACCCTCCCTATCTCTGCAACCTCCTCCAGTCCCTACACCTCTCCCTATCTCTGTAACCTCCTCCAGCCCCTCCCTATCTATGCAAACTCTTCCAGCCGCTACAACTCTCCCTATCTCTGTAACCTACCCCATTCCCTGAACCCCTCCCTATCTCTGTAACCTCCTACTGCCACTACAACCCTCCCTAACTCCGTAACCTCCTCCAGCTCCTACAACCCTCTCTATCTCTGTAACCTCCTCCAGACCGTAAAACCCTCCCTATCTCTGTAACCTCCTCCACCCCCTACAACCCTCCCTATCTGTAACCGTCCACAGTCCCTACATCCCTCCCTATCCCTGTAACCTCTTCCAGTCCCTACAACCTTCCCTATCTCTGTAACCTCCTCCAGTCCTTACACCCCTCCCTATCTCTGTAACCTCGTCCAGCCCCTACACCCCTCCGTATCTCTGTAAACTCCTCCAGCCCCTACAACCCTCCCTATCTCTGTAACCTCCTCCAGCCACTACAACCCTCCCTATTGCACTAACCTCGTCCAACTCCTACAACCCTCCCTATCTCTGTATCCTCCTCCGGCCCCTACACCCCTCCCTCTCTCTGTAACCTCCTCCAGCCCCTACAACCCTCCCTATCTCTGTAACCTCCTCCAGCCACTACAACTCTCCCTATCTCTGTAACCTCCAGCCCCTATAACCCATCCCTTTCTCCGTAACCTCCTTCAGCCCCTACAACCCTCCCTACGTCTTTAACCTCCTCCTACCCCTACAACACTCCCTACCTCTGTAACCTCCTCCTTCCCCTACAACCCTCCCTATCGCTGTAACCTCCTCCAGCACCTACAAACCTCCCTATCTCTGTAACCTCTTCCAGCCCCTATAACTCTCCCTATCTCTGTAATCTTCTCCAGTCCCTACACCCCTCCTGACCTCTGTAACCTCCTCCATTTCCTACAACCATCCCTATCCCTGTACCCTCCTCCAGCCCATACAACCCTCCCTATCTCTGCAACCTCCTCCAGTCCCTACACACCACCCTACCTCTGTACCCTCCTGCTACCCCTACAACTCTCCCTATCTCTGTAACCTCCTCCAGCCCCTACAACGTTCCCTATCTCTGTTACCTCCTCCATTCCCTACAACCATCCCTATGTCTGTACTCTCCTCCAGCTCATACAACCCTCCCTATCTCTGCAACCTCCTCCAGTCCCTACACACCACCCTATTTCTAACCTCCTCCAGACCATACTACCCTCCCTATCTCTGTAACCTCCTCCAACCCCTACAACCCTCCCTATCTCTGTAACCTCCTCCAGCCCTTACAACCCTATCTATCTCTGCAACCTTTCCAGCCCCTACAACCATCTCTATCTCTGTAACCTCCTCCAGCTCATACAACCCTCCCTATCTTTGCAACCTCCTCCAGTCCCTACACCTCTCCCTATGTCTGTAACCTCCTCCAGCCCCTCCCTATCTATGCAACCTCTTCCAGCCCCTACAACTCTCCCTATCTCTGTAACCTTCTCCAGCCCCTACAAACCTTCCTAACTCTGTAACCTCCTCCAGCCCCTACAACCCTCCCTATCTCTGTAACCTCCTCCAGACCCTAAAACTCTCCCTATCTCTGTAACCGTCCACAGTCCCTACACCCCTCCCTATATCTGTAACCTCTTCTAGCCCCTACATCCCTCCCTATCTCTGTAACCTCCTCCAGTCCGTAGACCCCATCCTATCTCTCTAACGTCCTCCAGCCCCTACAACGCTCCCTAACTCTGTAACCTTCTACAGCCCCTACAGCCCTCCCTATCTCTCTAACCTCCTCCAGCCCCTCCAACCCACCCTATATCTCAACCTCCTCCAGTCCCTACCACCCTCCCAATCTCTGCAAACTCCTCCAGTCCTTGCACCCCCCCATCTCTGTAACCTCCTCCAGTCCCCGCACCCTTCCCTATATTTGTAACCTCCTCCAGCCCCTACAATCCTCCCTATCTCTGTAACCACCTCCAGCCCCTACAACCCTCCCTATCTCTGTAACCTCCTCCAGCCCATACAACCCTCTCTATCTCTGTAACCTCCTCCAGACCCCAAACCCCTCCCTATTTCTGTAACCTCCTCCACCGCCTACAACCCTCCCATTCTCTGTAACCGTCCACAGTCCCTACACCCCACCCTATCTCTGTAATCTCCTCCAGCCACTACACCCCTCCCTATCTCTGACTTCCTCCAGCCCCTCCACCCTTCCCTATCTCTGTAACCTCCTCGAGCCCCTACAAAACTCCCTATCTCTGTAACCTCCTCCAGCCCCTACAATCCTCCCTATCTCTGTAACCTCCTCCCGCGCCTACACCCCTCACTATCTCTGCAACCACCTCCAGCCCCTACACCCCTCCGTATCTATGTAACCTCCTCCAGCCCCTACAACCCTCCCTATCTTTGTAACCTCCTCCAGCTCCTACAACCCTCCCTATCTCTGTAACCTCCTCTGGCCCCTACACCCCTCCCTCTCTCAGTAACCTCCTCCAGCCCCTACAACTCTCCCTATCTCTATAACCTCCTCCTACCCCTACAACGCTCCCTATCTCTGTAACCTTTTCCAGCCCCTACAACCCTCCCTATCTCTGTAACGTCCTCCAGTCCCTACAACTCTCCCTATCTCTGTAACCTCCTCCAGCCCCTACAACGTTCCCTATCTCTGTTACCTCCTCCATTCCCTACAACCATCCCTATGTCTGTACTCTCCTCCAGCTCATACAACCCTCCCTATCTCTGCAACCTCCTCCAGTCCCTACACACCACCCTATTTCTAACCTCCTCCAGACCATACTACCCTCCCTATCTCTGTAACCTCCTCCAACCCCTACAACCCTCCCTATCTCTGTAACCTCCTCCAGCCCTTACAACCCTATCTATCTCTGCAACCTTTCCAGCCCCTACAACCATCTCTATCTCTGTAACCTCCTCCAGCTCATACAACCCTCCCTATCTTTGCAACCTCCTCCAGTCCCTACACCTCTCCCTATGTCTGTAACCTCCTCCAGCCCCTCCCTATCTATGCAACCTCTTCCAGCCCCTACAACTCTCCCTATCTCTGTAACCTTCTCCAGTCCCTACACCCCTCCCTATCTCTACAACCTACCACAGCCCCTACAACCCTCCCTACCTATGTAACCTCCTCCAGCCCCTACAAACCTTCCTAACTCTGTAACCTCCTCCAGCCCCTACAACCCTCCCTATCTCTGTAACCTCCTCCAGACCCTAAAACCCTCCCTATCTCTGTAACCGTCCACAGTCCCTACACCCCTCCCTATATCTGTAACCTCTTCTAGCCCCTACAACCCTCCCTATCTCTGTAACCTCCTCCAGTCCGTAGACCCCATCCTATCTCTCTAACGTCCTCCAGCCCCTACAACGCTCCCTAACTCTGTAACCTTCTACAGCCCCTACAGCCCTCCCTATCTCTCTAACCTCCTCCAGCCCCTCCAACCCACCCTATATCTCAACCTCCTCCAGTCCCTACACCCCTCCCAATCTCTGCAAACTCCTCCAGTCCTTGCACCCCCCCATCTCTGTAACCTCCTCCAGTCCCCGCACCCTTCCCTATCTTTGTAACCTCCTCCAGCCCCTACAATCCTCCCTATCTCTGTAACCTCCTCCAGCCCCTACAACCCTCCCTATCTCTGTAACCTCCTCCAGCCCATACAACCCTCTCTATCTCTGTAACCTCCTCCAGACCCCAAACCCCTCCCTATTTCTGTAACCTCCTCCACCGCCTACAACCCTCCCATTCTCTGTAACCGTCCACAGTCCCTACACCCCACCCTATCTCTGTAATCTCCTCCAGCCACTACACCCCTCCCTATCTCTGACTTCCTCCAGCCCCTCCACCCTTCCCTATCTCTGTAACCTCCTCGAGCCCCTACAAAACTCCCTATCTCTGTAACCTCCTCCAGCCCCTACAAAACTCCCTATCTCTGTAACCTCCTCCAGCCCCTACAATCCTCCCTATCTCTGTAACCTCCTCCCGCGCCTACACTCCTCACTATCTCTGCAACCACCTCCAGCCCCTACACCCCTCCGTATCTATGTAACCTCCTCCAGCCCCTACAACCCTCCCTATCTTTGTAACCTCCTCCAGCTCCTACAACCCTCCCTATCTCTGTAACCTCCTCTGGCCCCTACACCCCTCCCTCTCTCAGTAACCTCCTCCAGCCCCTACAACTCTCCCTATCTCTATAACCTCCTCCTACCCCTACAACTCTCCCTGTCTCTGTAACCTTCTCCAGTCCCTACAACCTTCCCTATCTCTGTAACACTCCTCCATTCCCTACAACAATCCCTATCTCTGTACCCTCCTCCAGCTCATGCAACCCTCCCTATCTCTGCAACCTCCTCCAGTCCCTAAACACCACCCTATCTCTAAGCTCCTCCAGACCCTACACCCCTCCGTATCTATGTCACCTCCTCCTGCCCCTACAACCTCCCTATCTCTGTAACCTCGTCAAGCCCCTACACCCCTCCGTATCTCTGTAACCTCCTCCAGCCCCTACAATACTCCCTACCTCTGTAACCTTCTCATACCCCTACAACCCTCCCTATCTCTGTAACCTTCTCCAGCCCCTACAACCCACCCTATCTCTGTTACCTCCTCCATTCCCTACAACCAACCCTATCCCTGTACCCTCCTCCAGCTCATACAACACTTCCTATCTCTGCAACCTCCTCCAGTCCCTACACACCACCCTATCTTTTTAACTCCCCTACCCCTACAACCCTCCCTATCTCTGTAACGTCCTCCAGTCCCTCCCAATCTATGCAACATCTTCCAGCCTCTACAACTCTCCCTATCTCTGTAACCTCCTCCTACCTCTACAACCCTCCCTATATCTGTAACCTCCTCCAGCCCCTACAACCCTTCCTACCTCTGTAACCTCCTCCAGCACCTACAACCCTCCCTATCTCTGTAACCTCTTCCAGCCCCTATAACTCTCCCTATCTCTGTAGCTTTCTCCTGTCCCTACACCCCTCCCGATCTCTGTAACCTCCTCCAGTCCCTACACCCCACCCTATCTCTGTAATCTCCTCCATTCCCTACGACCATCCCTATCCCTGTACCCTCCTCCAGCTCATACAAACCTCCCTATCGCTGCAACCTCCTCCAGTCCCTACACACCACCCTACCTCTGTAACCTCCCCTACCCCTACAACCCTCCCTATCTCTGTAACCTCCTCCAGCACCTTCAACCCTCCCTATCTCTGGAACCTCTTCCAGCCCCTACAACTCTCCCTATCTCTGTAATCTCCTCCAGCCCTTACAAAACCCCCTATCTCTGTAACCTCCTCCAGCCCCGACAGCTCTCCCTATCTCTGTAACCTTCTCCAGTCCCTACACCCCTCCCTAGTTCTGTAACCTCCTCCAGCCCCCACACCCCTCCCTATCTCTGTAACCTCCTCCAGTCCCTACACACCACCCTACCTCTGTAACCTCCTCCTACCTCTACAACCCTCCCTATCTCTGTAACCTCTTCCAGCCCCTACAACCCTTTCTATCTCTGTAACCTCCTCCAGCCCCTACAACTCTCCCTATCTCTGTAACCTTCTCCAGTCCCTACAACCTTCCCTACCTCTGTAACCTCCTCCATTCCCTACAACCATCCCTATCTCTGTACCCTCCTCCAGCTCATACAGCCCCCCCTATCTCTGCAACCTCCTCCAGTCCCTACACACCACCCTATCTCTAACCTCCTCCAGACCCTACTACTCTCCCTATCTCTGTAACCTCCTCCAGCCCTTACAACCCTCCCTCTCTCTGTAACCTCCTCCTGCCCCTACAACTCTCCCTATCTCTGTAACCTCCAGACTCTGTAACCCATCACTTTCTCCGTAACCTCTTCCAGCCCCTACAACCCTCCCTATCTCTGTAACATCCTCCAGTCCCTACAACTCTCCCTATCTCTGTAACCTTCTCCAGTCCCTACAACCTTCCCTATCTCTGTAACCTCCTCCAGCCCCTACAACCCTCCCTATCTCTGTAACCTCCTCCATTCCCTACAACAATCCCTATCTCTGTACCCTCCTCCAGCTCATGCAACCCTCCCTATCTCTGCAACCTCCTCCAGTCCCTACACACCACCCTATCTCTAACCTCCTCCAGACCCTACAACCCTCCATATCTCTGTAAGTTCCTCCAAGCCCTACAACCCTCCCTATCTCTGCAACCTCCTCCAGTCCCTACACCTCTCCCTATCTCTGTAACCTCCTCCAGCCCCTCCCTATCTATGCAAACTCTTCCAGCCGCTACAACTCTCCCTATCTCTGTAACCTACCCCATTCCCTGAACCCCTCCCTATCTCTGTAACCTCCTACTGCCACTACAACCCTCCCTAACTCCGTAACCTCCTCCAGCTCCTACAACCCTCTCTATCTCTGTAACCTCCTCCAGACCGTAAAACCCTCCCTATCTCTGTAACCTCCTCCACCCCCTACAACCCTCCCTATCTGTAACCGTCCACAGTCCCTACATCCCTCCCTATCCCTGTAACCTCTTCCAGTCCCTACAACCTTCCCTATCTCTGTAACCTCCTCCAGTCCTTACACCCCTCCCTATCTCTGTAACCTCGTCCAGCCCCTACACCCCTCCGTATCTCTGTAAACTCCTCCAGCCCCTACAACCCTCCCTATCTCTGTAACCTCCTCCAGCCACTACAACCCTCCCTATTGCACTAACCTCGTCCAACTCCTACAACCCTCCCTATCTCTGTATCCTCCTCCGGCCCCTACACCCCTCCCTCTCTCTGTAACCTCCTCCAGCCCCTACAACCCTCCCTATCTCTGTAACCTCCTCCAGCCACTACAACTCTCCCTATCTCTGTAACCTCCAGCCCCTATAACCCATCCCTTTCTCCGTAACCTCCTTCAGCCCCTACAACCCTCCCTACGTCTTTAACCTCCTCCTACCCCTACAACACTCCCTACCTCTGTAACCTCCTCCTTCCCCTACAACCCTCCCTATCGCTGTAACCTCCTCCAGCACCTACAAACCTCCCTATCTCTGTAACCTCTTCCAGCCCCTATAACTCTCCCTATCTCTGTAATCTTCTCCAGTCCCTACACCCCTCCTGACCTCTGTAACCTCCTCCATTTCCTACAACCATCCCTATCCCTGTACCCTCCTCCAGCCCATACAACCCTCCCTATCTCTGCAACCTCCTCCAGTCCCTACACACCACCCTACCTCTGTACCCTCCTCCTACCCCTACAACTCTCCCTATCTCTGTAACCTCCTCCAGCCCCTACAACGTTCCCTATCTCTGTTACCTCCTCCATTCCCTACAACCATCCCTATGTCTGTACTCTCCTCCAGCTCATACAACCCTCCCTATCTCTGCAACCTCCTCCAGTCCCTACACACCACCCTATTTCTAACCTCCTCCAGACCATACTACCCTCCCTATCTCTGTAACCTCCTCCAACCCCTACAACCCTCCCTATCTCTGTAACCTCCTCCAGCCCTTACAACCCTATCTATCTCTGCAACCTTTCCAGCCCCTACAACCATCTCTATCTCTGTAACCTCCTCCAGCTCATACAACCCTCCCTATCTTTGCAACCTCCTCCAGTCCCTACACCTCTCCCTATGTCTGTAACCTCCTCCAGCCCCTCCCTATCTATGCAACCTCTTCCAGCCCCTACAACTCTCCCTATCTCTGTAACCTTCTCCAGCCCCTACAAACCTTCCTAACTCTGTAACCTCCTCCAGCCCCTACAACCCTCCCTATCTCTGTAACCTCCTCCAGACCCTAAAACTCTCCCTATCTCTGTAACCGTCCACAGTCCCTACACCCCTCCCTATATCTGTAACCTCTTCTAGCCCCTACATCCCTCCCTATCTCTGTAACCTCCTCCAGTCCGTAGACCCCATCCTATCTCTCTAACGTCCTCCAGCCCCTACAACGCTCCCTAACTCTGTAACCTTCTACAGCCCCTACAGCCCTCCCTATCTCTCTAACCTCCTCCAGCCCCTCCAACCCACCCTATATCTCAACCTCCTCCAGTCCCTACCACCCTCCCAATCTCTGCAAACTCCTCCAGTCCTTGCACCCCCCCATCTCTGTAACCTCCTCCAGTCCCCGCACCCTTCCCTATATTTGTAACCTCCTCCAGCCCCTACAATCCTCCCTATCTCTGTAACCACCTCCAGCCCCTACAACCCTCCCTATCTCTGTAACCTCCTCCAGCCCATACAACCCTCTCTATCTCTGTAACCTCCTCCAGACCCCAAACCCCTCCCTATTTCTGTAACCTCCTCCACCGCCTACAACCCTCCCATTCTCTGTAACCGTCCACAGTCCCTACACCCCACCCTATCTCTGTAATCTCCTCCAGCCACTACACCCCGTCCCTATCTCTGACTTCCTCCAGCCCCTCCACCCTTCCCTATCTCTGTAACCTCCTCGAGCCCCTACAAAACTCCCTATCTCTGTAACCTCCTCCAGCCCCTACAATCCTCCCTATCTCTGTAACCTCCTCCCGCGCCTACACCCCTCACTATCTCTGCAACCACCTCCAGCCCCTACACCCCTCCGTATCTATGTAACCTCCTCCAGCCCCTACAACCCTCCCTATCTTTGTAACCTCCTCCAGCTCCTACAACCCTCCCTATCTCTGTAACCTCCTCTGGCCCCTACACCCCTCCCTCTCTCAGTAACCTCCTCCAGCCCCTACAACTCTCCCTATCTCTATAACCTCCTCCTACCCCTACAACGCTCCCTATCTCTGTAACCTTTTCCAGCCCCTACAACCCTCCCTATCTCTGTAACGTCCTCCAGTCCCTACAACTCTCCCTATCTCTGTAACCTCCTCCAGCCCCTACAACGTTCCCTATCTCTGTTACCTCCTCCATTCCCTACAACCATCCCTATGTCTGTACTCTCCTCCAGCTCATACAACCCTCCCTATCTCTGCAACCTCCTCCAGTCCCTACACACCACCCTATTTCTAACCTCCTCCAGACCATACTACCCTCCCTATCTCTGTAACCTCCTCCAACCCCTACAACCCTCCCTATCTCTGTAACCTCCTCCAGCCCTTACAACCCTATCTATCTCTGCAACCTTTCCAGCCCCTACAACCATCTCTATCTCTGTAACCTCCTCCAGCTCATACAACCCTCCCTATCTTTGCAACCTCCTCCAGTCCCTACACCTCTCCCTATGTCTGTAACCTCCTCCAGCCCCTCCCTATCTATGCAACCTCTTCCAGCCCCTACAACTCTCCCTATCTCTGTAACCTTCTCCAGTCCCTACACCCCTCCCTATCTCTACAACCTACCACAGCCCCTACAACCCTCCCTACCTATGTAACCTCCTCCAGCCCCTACAAACCTTCCTAACTCTGTAACCTCCTCCAGCCCCTACAACCCTCCCTATCTCTGTAACCTCCTCCAGACCCTAAAACCCTCCCTATCTCTGTAACCGTCCACAGTCCCTACACCCCTCCCTATATCTGTAACCTCTTCTAGCCCCTACAACCCTCCCTATCTCTGTAACCTCCTCCAGTCCGTAGACCCCATCCTATCTCTCTAACGTCCTCCAGCCCCTACAACGCTCCCTAACTCTGTAACCTTCTACAGCCCCTACAGCCCTCCCTATCTCTCTAACCTCCTCCAGCCCCTCCAACCCACCCTATATCTCAACCTCCTCCAGTCCCTACACCCCTCCCAATCTCTGCAAACTCCTCCAGTCCTTGCACCCCCCCATCTCTGTAACCTCCTCCAGTCCCCGCACCCTTCCCTATCTTTGTAACCTCCTCCAGCCCCTACAATCCTCCCTATCTCTGTAACCTCCTCCAGCCCCTACAACCCTCCCTATCTCTGTAACCTCCTCCAGCCCATACAACCCTCTCTATCTCTGTAACCTCCTCCAGACCCCAAACCCCTCCCTATTTCTGTAACCTCCTCCACCGCCTACAACCCTCCCATTCTCTGTAACCGTCCACAGTCCCTACACCCCACCCTATCTCTGTAATCTCCTCCAGCCACTACACCCCTCCCTATCTCTGACTTCCTCCAGCCCCTCCACCCTTCCCTATCTCTGTAACCTCCTCGAGCCCCTACAAAACTCCCTATCTCTGTAACCTCCTCCAGCCCCTACAAAACTCCCTATCTCTGTAACCTCCTCCAGCCCCTACAATCCTCCCTATCTCTGTAACCTCCTCCCGCGCCTACACTCCTCACTATCTCTGCAACCACCTCCAGCCCCTACACCCCTCCGTATCTATGTAACCTCCTCCAGCCCCTACAACCCTCCCTATCTTTGTAACCTCCTCCAGCTCCTACAACCCTCCCTATCTCTGTAACCTCCTCTGGCCCCTACACCCCTCCCTCTCTCAGTAACCTCCTCCAGCCCCTACAACTCTCCCTATCTCTATAACCTCCTCCTACCCCTACAACTCTCCCTGTCTCTGTAACCTTCTCCAGTCCCTACAACCTTCCCTATCTCTGTAACACTCCTCCATTCCCTACAACAATCCCTATCTCTGTACCCTCCTCCAGCTCATGCAACCCTCCCTATCTCTGCAACCTCCTCCAGTCCCTAAACACCACCCTATCTCTAAGCTCCTCCAGACCCTACACCCCTCCGTATCTATGTCACCTCCTCCTGCCCCTACAACCTCCCTATCTCTGTAACCTCGTCAAGCCCCTACACCCCTCCGTATCTCTGTAACCTCCTCCAGCCCCTACAATACTCCCTACCTCTGTAACCTTCTCATACCCCTACAACCCTCCCTATCTCTGTAACCTTCTCCAGCCCCTACAACCCACCCTATCTCTGTTACCTCCTCCATTCCCTACAACCAACCCTATCCCTGTACCCTCCTCCAGCTCATACAACACTTCCTATCTCTGCAACCTCCTCCAGTCCCTACACACCACCCTATCTTTTTAACTCCCCTACCCCTACAACCCTCCCTATCTCTGTAACGTCCTCCAGTCCCTCCCAATCTATGCAACATCTTCCAGCCTCTACAACTCTCCCTATCTCTGTAACCTCCTCCTACCTCTACAACCCTCCCTATATCTGTAACCTCCTCCAGCCCCTACAACCCTTCCTACCTCTGTAACCTCCTCCAGCACCTACAACCCTCCCTATCTCTGTAACCTCTTCCAGCCCCTATAACTCTCCCTATCTCTGTAGCTTTCTCCTGTCCCTACACCCCTCCCGATCTCTGTAACCTCCTCCAGTCCCTACACCCCACCCTATCTCTGTAATCTCCTCCATTCCCTACGACCATCCCTATCCCTGTACCCTCCTCCAGCTCATACAAACCTCCCTATCGCTGCAACCTCCTCCAGTCCCTACACACCACCCTACCTCTGTAACCTCCCCTACCCCTACAATCCTCCCTATCTCTGTAACCTCCTCCAGCACCTTCAACCCTCCCTATCTCTGGAACCTCTTCCAGCCCCTACAACTCTCCCTATCTCTGTAATCTCCTCCAGCCCTTACAAAACCCCCTATCTCTGTAACCTCCTCCAGCCCCGACAGCTCTCCCTATCTCTGTAACCTTCTCCAGTCCCTACACCCCTCCCTAGTTCTGTAACCTCCTCCAGCCCCCACACCCCTCCCTATCTCTGTAACCTCCTCCAGTCCCTACACACCACCCTACCTCTGTAACCTCCTCCTACCTCTACAACCCTCCCTATCTCTGTAACCTCTTCCAGCCCCTACAACCCTTTCTATCTCTGTAACCTCCTCCAGCCCCTACAACTCTCCCTATCTCTGTAACCTTCTCCAGTCCCTACAACCTTCCCTACCTCTGTAACCTCCTCCATTCCCTACAACCATCCCTATCTCTGTACCCTCCTCCAGCTCATACAGCCCCCCCTATCTCTGCAACCTCCTCCAGTCCCTACACACCACCCTATCTCTAACCTCCTCCAGACCCTACTACTCTCCCTATCTCTGTAACCTCCTCCAGCCCTTACAACCCTCCCTCTCTCTGTAACCTCCTCCTGCCCCTACAACTCTCCCTATCTCTGTAACCTCCAGACTCTGTAACCCATCACTTTCTCCGTAACCTCTTCCAGCCCCTACAACCCTCCCTATCTCTGTAACATCCTCCAGTCCCTACAACTCTCCCTATCTCTGTAACCTTCTCCAGTCCCTACAACCTTCCCTATCTCTGTAACCTCCTCCAGCCCCTACAACCCTCCCTATCTCTGTAACCTCCTCCATTCCCTACAACAATCCCTATCTCTGTACCCTCCTCCAGCTCATGCAACCCTCCCTATCTCTGCAACCTCCTCCAGTCCCTACACACCACCCTATCTCTAACCTCCTCCAGACCCTACACCCCTCCGTATCTATGTCACCTCCTCCTGCCCCTACAACCTCCCTATCTCTGTAACCTCGTCAAGCCCCTACACCCCCTCCCTATCTCTGTAACCTCCTCCAGCCCCTACACCCCTCCCTATCTCTTAACCTCCTCCAGCTCCTACAACCCTCCCTACCTCTGTAACCTCCTCCAACTCCTACACCCCTCCCTATCTTTGTAATCTCGTCTCTCTCACTCACTAAAATTTTGCTGTACCTTTCTGGAAAGCTGCTCATTCCTTGCGGAAGAGAGGCCAAGTAATGGGGGAGCTGCTTCTGAATGCATGATTTTCTGTTCTTTAACACCTCTCATTTCCTGTTCCTCTTTGCAGGAAAATCTGGTGAAGTCGAATATTGACAAAAAGTTCTCAGCCCACTATGATGCGGTGGAGGCAGAACTCAAGTCCAGCACCGTCGGTAAGAGCAGGACCTCACACAGCAATTACAGCACGGGGTTAGATACAGACTAAAGCTCCCTCTAAACTGTCCCCATCACACACTCCCAGGACAGGTACAGCACGGGGTTAGATACAGAGTAAGGCTCCCTCTACACCGTCCCCATCAAACACTCCCAGGACAGGTACAGCACGGGGTTACATACAGAGTAAAGCTCCCTCTACACCGTCCCCATCAAACACTCCCAGGACAGGTACAGCACGGGGTTAGATACAGAGTAAAGCTCCCTCTACACTGTCCCCATCAAACATTCCCAGGACATGTACAGCACAGGCTTAGATACAGAGTAAACTCCCTCTACAGTGTCCCCATCAAACACTCCCAGGACAGGTACAGCACGAGGTTAGATACAGAGTTAAGCTCCCTCTACACCGTCCCCATCAAACCCTCCCAGGACAGGTACAGCACGGGGTTAGATACAGAGTAAAGCTCCCACTACACTGTCCCCATCAACCACTCCCAGGACAGGTACTGCACGGGATTAGATACAGATTAACTCCCTCTACACTGTCCCCATCACACACTGCCAGGACGGGTACAGCACGGGGTTAGATACAGAATAAAGCTCCCTCTACACCGTCCCCATCAAACACTCCCAGGACAGGTACAGCACGGGGTTAGATACAGAGTAAGGCTCCCTCTACACTGTCCCCATCAAACACTCCCAGGACAGGTACAGCACAGGGTTAGATACAGAGTAAAGCTCCCTCTACACTGTCCCCATCACCACTCCCAGGACAGGTACATCACGGGGTTAGATACAGAGTAAAGCTCCCTCTACACTGTCCCCATCAAACATTCCCAGGACAGGTACAGCACGGCTTAGATACAGAGTAAAGCTACCTCTGCACTGTCCCCATCAAACACTTCCAGGACAGGTACAGCGCAGGGTTAGATACAGAGTAAAGCTCCCTCTACACTGTCTCCATCAATCACTCCCAGGACAGGTACAGCACGGGGTTAGATACAGAGTAAAGCTCCCTCTTCACCGTCTCCATCAAACACTCCCAGGACAGATACAGCACGGGGTGAGATACAGAGTAAAGCTCCCTCTTCACTTTCCCCATCAATCACTCCCAGGACAGGTACAGCACGGGGTTAGATACAGAGTAAAGCTCCCTGTACACCGTCCCCATCAAACACTCCCAAGACAGATACAGCACGAGGTGAGATACTGAGTAAAGCTCCCTCTACACTGTTCCCATCAAACACTCCCCAGGACAGGTACAGCACGGGGTTAGATACAGAGTAAAGCTCCCTCTACACTGTCCCCATCAAACACTCCCAGGACACGTACAGCACGGGGTTAGATACATCGTAAATCTCCCTCTACACTGTCCCAATCAAACACTCCGAGGACAGGTACAGCACGGGGTTAGAGACAGAGTAAAATCCCTCTACACCGTCGCCCATCAAACACTCCCAGGACAGGTACAGCACGGCATTAGATACAGAGTAAAGCTCCCTCTACACCATCCCCATCAAACACTCCCAGGACAGGTACGGGATTAGGAAGAGACTTGATCCATTAGATCTTGTCTGACCTGTGACGTACTGCCATCCACCTGCACTACTTACCAACCCTTCGCCCCCCCCCCAGCCATATCCTTTTATACCCTTTGGTTAACAAAAATCTCTCAGATTTAAAACTAACTGAACCGGCATCGATGGCCGTTTGTGGGTGGGAAAGAGTTCCAAACTCCCACCACCCTTTGTGCATTGGTGCCTTTCCACATTTCGCTCCTGAAGGGTCTGCCTCTCGATTTCAGACTCCGCCGCTTAGTCCTCGTCTCCGCAGCCAGCCCACCACGTGCGTTGGGCCGTGTCCTGTCCTGTCGCACCCCTGTTTGTCACCGTGATGCGCTGGGGCCATGTCTGACGGTGTGTGTGTGTGTCTGCAGGTCTGGTCACCCTGAATGACATGAAGGCCAAACAGGAGGCCCTTGTGAAGGAGCGGGAAAAGCAACTGGCCAAGAAAGAACAGTCAAAGGAGCTGCTTCTGTGAGTACGCACCCTGATAATTACCTGCCGTGTTGTTTAACCTGACTGTTCAATGCACTCCTGGCCAACCTCCCAAAGCCCCAGCTCATCCCAAACTCTGTTGACCCCTGCCCCCTGACTCGCTCACCCATCACCCCCCCCCCCCCCCCCCCCCCCCCCAACCACCCTCCCATTGGCCCGAACAGCAACGCCTCCATTTTAAGATGCTCATCCCCGATTTCAGTTCCCTCCAGGGCGCTCGGTCCCCCTCCGAAATGCCGGCGCTCTTCCTCCAGTCCTCGGGGGGGTCGGGTCGGTGGATGCGCGAGCGGCCAGGATTGGGGGGAGGGCAGAGATCTCCGGGGGGCTGTAGGGGCTGGAGGAGGTGATGCAGTTTGGGGAGCAAGGGGACGGACGGGCCATGGTGTTGTTCCTCCTACACTTGGGCCGTGAGCAGACTTCACCAATATTTATACTGAACCTGCAAAGCTCTCAGAGCTCATCAAAAGCCAAAGAGAGAGAGAGAGAGAGAGGGAGGGAGAAATGGGGACAAATGGAGAAAGAGCAAGAGGGACAGAGGGATAGAGAGAAAAAGAGGGACAAAGAAAGAGAGAGAAATGGGGACTAATAGAGAGGGAAAGAGGGGGAGAGAGACAGAGAAAGAGGGACAAAGAGAGAGGGAGAGAGAAATGGGGACTAATAGAGAGAGAGAAAGAGGGACAGAGGGATAGAGAGAGAAAGAGGGACAAAGAGAGAGAGAGAAATGGGGACTAATAGAGAAAGAGGGGGAGAGAGAGAGAGAAAGAGGGACAAAGAGAGCGGGAGAGAAAGAGGGCCAAAGAGGGAGAGAAAGAGGGTCCGACAGAGAGAGAAAGAGGGACAGACAGAGAGAAAGGAGGGCAAAGAGAGGGAAAGAGGGACAGCGAGGGAGAGTGTGAGGAAGAAGGACAGCGAGGGAGAGTGTGAGAAAGAGAGACAGTGAGGGAGAGAGAAAGAGTGACAAAGAAGAGAGAAAGAGTGACAAAGAAGGAGAGAGAAAGCGGGACGGAGAGAGAGAGAAAGCGGAACAGAGAGAGAGAAAGAGGTTCAGAGAGAAAGAGAAAGCGCGAGAGAAAGAGGGACAGAGAGAGAGAGAAAGTTGGACAGAGAGAGAGAGAGAGAAAAAGAGAGAGCACGAGAGAGAGAAAGGGACAGACTGCGAGAGATAGAAGGACAAAGAGATTAAGAGAGAACGGGGGACAAAGAGGGACGGAGAGAGATAGAAAGAGGGACAAAGAGAGAGAGGGACAGAGGGAGAGGGAGAGAGGAAGCAGGGAGAGAGCGAGGAAGAGGGGTCAGAGAGTAAGGAAGAGGGAACAGAGAGAGAGAGATGAAGAGGTGACAGGGAGAGAGCAAGAAAGAGGGGCAGAGAGCGAACAAGAAAGAGGGACAGGAAGAGAGAGTGAGGAAGAGGGGACAGAGAGAGAGAGAGAGATGAAGAGGGGACAGGGAGAGAGAGAGATGAAGAGGGGACAGGGAGAGAGAGAGATGAAGAGGGGTCAGGGAGAGAGAGATGAAGAGGGGACAGGGAGAGAGAGATGAAGAGGGGACAGGGAGAGAGAGAGATGAAGAGGGGACAGGGAGAGAGAGAGATGAAGAGGGGACAGGGAGAGAGAGAGATGAAGAGGGGACAGGGAGAGAGAGAGATGAAGAGGGAACAGGGAGAGAGAGATGAAGAGGGGACAGGGAGAGAGAGAGATGAAGAGGGGACAGGGAGAGAGAGAGATGAAGAGGGGGCAGGGAGAGAGAGAGATGAAGAGGGGGCAGGGAGAGAGAGAGATGAAGAGGGGACAGGGAGAGAGAGAGATGAAGAGGGGACAGGGAGAGAGAGAGATGAAAAGGGGACAGGGAGAGAGAGAGATGAAGAGGGGACAGGGAGAGAGAGAGATGAAGAGGGGACAGGGAGAGAGAGAGATGAAGAGGGGACAGGGAGAGAGAGAGATGAAGAGGGGACAGGGAGAGAGAGAGATGAAGAGGGGACAGGGAGAGAGAGATGAAGAGGGGACAGGGAGAGAGAGATGAAGAGGGGACAGGGAGAGAGAGAGAGATGAAGAGGGGACAGGGAGAGAGAGAGAGATGAAGAGGGGACAGGGAGAGAGAGAGAGATGAAGAGGGGACAGGGAGAGAGAGAGATGAAGAGGGGACAGGGAGAGAGAGATGAGGAGGGGACAGGGAGAGAGAGAGATGAAGAGGGGACAGGGAGAGAGAGAGATGAAGAGGGGACAGGGAGAGAGAGAGATGAAGAGGGGACAGGGAGAGAGAGAGATGAAGAGGGGACAGGGAGAGAGAGAGATGAAGAGGGGACAGGGAGAGAGAGAGATGAAGAGGGGACAGGGAGAGAGAGAGATGAAGAGGGGACAGGGAGAGAGAGAGATGAAGAGGGGACAGGGAGAGAGAGAGATGAAGAGGGGACAGGGAGAGAGAGAGATGAAGAGGGGACAGGGAGAGAGAGAGATGAAGAGGGGACAGGGAGAGAGAGAGAGATGAAGAGGGGACAGGGAAAGAGAGAGATGAAGAGGGGACAGGGAGAGAGAGATGAGGGGACAGGGAGAGAGAGAGATGAAGAGGGGACAGGGAGAGAGAGATGAAGAGGGGACAGGGAGAGAGAGAGAGATGAAGAGGGGACAGGGAGAGAGAGAGAGAGATGAAGAGGGGACAGGGAGAGAGAGAGATGAAGAGGGGACAGGGAGAGAGAGAGATGAAGAGGGGACAGGGGAGAGAGAGAGATGAAGAGGGGACAGGGAGAGAGAGAGATGAAGAGGGGACAGGGAGAGAGAGAGATGAAGAGGGGACAGGGAGAGAGAGAGATGAAGAGGGGACAGGGAGAGAGAGAGATGAAGAGGGGACAGGGAGAGAGAGAGATGAAGAGGGGACAGGGAGAGAGAGAGATGAAGAGGGGACAGGGAGAGAGAGAGATGAAGAGGGGACAGGGAGAGAGAGAGATGAAGAGGGGACAGGGAGAGAGAGAGAGATGAAGAGGGGACAGGGAGAGAGAGAGATGAAGAGGGGACAGGGAGAGAGAGAGAGATGAAGAGGGGACAGGGAGAGAGAGAGATGAAGAGGGGACAGGGAGAGAGAGAGATGAAGAGGGGACAGGGAGAGAGAGATGAAGAGGGGACAGGGAGAGAGAGAGATGAAGAGGGGACAGGGAGAGAGAGAGATGAAGAGGGGACAGGGAGAGAGAGAGATGAAGAGGGGACAGGGAGAGAGAGAGATGAAGAGGGGACAGGGAGAGAGAGTGAGGAAGAGGGGACAGGGAGAGAGAGTGAGGAAGAGGGGACAGGGAGAGAGAGTGAGGAAGAGGGGACAGGGAGAGAGAGTGAGGAAGAGGGGACAGGGAGAGAGAGTGAGGAAGAGGGGACAGGGAGAGAGAGTGAGGAAGAGGGGACAGGGAGAGAGAGTGAGGAAGAGGGGACAGGGAGAGAGAGTGAGGAAGAGGGGACAGGGAGAGAGAGAGAGGGACAAAGGGAGAGAGAGAGAGGGACAAAGAAAGAGAAAGAGAGACAGATCAAGAGGGACAGAGAGAGAAAAAAGGGACAGAAAGAGAGGGAAATAGGGATAGATAGAGAGAGAGAGAAAGTGGGACAAAGAGAGAGTGACAAAGAGGGTTGGAGAGAGAGAGAGAGAGAAAGAGGGACAGAGAGAGTAAGAGAGAAACAGGGACAAAGAGAGAGAGAGAAAGGAGGGACAGCGGGAGAGAGAGAAGGAGGGACCGAAAAAGAGGGACAGTGAGAGAGAGGAGGGATTGAAATAGAGAGAGAGGAAGGATCGAGAAGGGACGACAGCGAGAAAGAGGGACTGAGAAAGAGAGAGAAAGAGGGACAGAGTGAGAGAGAGAAAGAGGGACAGAGTGAGAGAGAGAAAGAGGGACAGAGTGAGAGAGAGAAAGAGGGACAGAGTGAGAGAGAGAAAGAGGGACAGAGTGAGAGAGAGAAAGAGGGATAGAGTGAGAGAGAGAGCAAGAGGGACAGAGTGAGAGAGAGAGAAAGAGGGACAGAGAGAGAGAGAGAAAGAGGGACAGAGTGAAAGAGAGAGAAAGAGGGACAGAGTGAGAGAGAGAAAGAGGGACAGAGTGAGAGAGAGAAAGAGGGACAGAGTGAGAGAGAGAAAGAGGGACAGAGTGAGAGAGAGAAAGAGGGACAGAGTGCGAGAGAGAAAAAGGGACAAAGGGAGAGGGAGAGAGAAAAAGGGACAAAGGGAGAGGGAGAGAGAGGGACAAAGGGAGAGGGAGAGTGAGGGACAAAGGGAGAGGGAGAGTGAGGGACAAAGGGAGAGGGAGAGAGAGGGACAAAGGGAGAGGGAGAGTGAGGGACAAAGGGAGAGGGAGAGTGAGGGACAGAGAGAGAGGGAGAAAGAAGGACAACGAAAAAGAGAGAAAGGGGGACAGACCAAGAGATAGAGGGACAAAGAGAGATAGAGAGAGAAAAGGGGACAAAGAGAGAGAGAGAAACTTAGCACTGCAGATAGTCTAGATGAATATAGGAATTGTAGGGACGAAGTAAAAAAGGAAACAAGGAAATCAAAGAGAGGCCATGAAAAAAGATTAGCAAGTAAAGTTAAAGATAACCCAAAGATGTTTGACCCGTACATTAATGCTAAACGGTTAGTTAAGGGAAAAGTGGGACTCATCAGAGATGAAGATGGAAACGTGTGTATAAATGCAGAGGCTGTGGGAAGGGTTTTGAATGAATATCTTATCTCCGTGTTTACAAAGGAAAGGGAAGATGTAGATATGGTAGTCCAGGAGGAACACTGCGAGATATTGGACGGGATAGTCATAAAGAGAGAGGAAGTACTCGAAAGGTTGAAATCCTTGAAAGTTGATAAGTCACCAGGGCCAGATGGATTGTGTCTGAGGCTGCTGAAGGAAGTCAGGGAGGAGATAGCAGATGCTCTGAGGATGATTGTCCAATTTTCACTAGATACAGGGGATATACCGGAAGACTGGAGAAATGCAAACGTAGTTCCATTGTTTAAAAAGGGACCAAAGGAAATGCCAAACAATTATAGGCCAGTTAGTCTTACATCAGTGGTGAGCACATTAGTAGAATCAATCCTGAGAGATAGGATTAACTGTCATGTGGAAAGGCATGGACTAGTCAGGGATGGTCAGCATGGATTTGTTAAAGGAAGGTCTTGCCTCACAAATTTGATTGAATTCTTTGAGGAAGTGACAAGAAGGGTTGATGAAGGTAGTGCGGTGGATGTTGTGTACATGGATTTTAACAAGGCATTTGACAAGGTCCCACATGGCAGATTGGTCAGGAAGCTAAAAGCCCATGGGATTCGGGGTAATGTGGCAAACTGGAGAAAAGGTTGGCTTTGTAACAGGAAATAAAGGGTAATGGTCAATGGATGCCCTTGCGAATGGAAAGTTGTCTCAAGTGGTGTTTCACAGGGCTCGGTGTTGGGACCCTTGCTGTTTGTGATATATATTAACGATTTGGACGTGAACGTTGAGGGGGGCACTATTGGGAAATTTGCAGATGACACAGAGATTGGCCGAGTAGTGGATAGTGTAGAGGATAGCCATAATCTCCAAAACCATATAGATGGGTTGGTGGAGTGGGCGGTAAAGTGGCAGATGGATTTTAACATAGAGAAGTGTGAGGTCATACATTTAGGGAGGTCAAGCAGTTAAAGGATTACACAATAAATGGGAATATACTAAGAAGGGTAGATGAAGTGAGAGATCTTGGCGTACAAGTACACAGGTCCCTGAAGGCAGCAGTTCAAGTAGACAAGGTTGTAAAGAAGGCATATGGAATGCTCTCCTTCATTGGCAGAGGTATAGAATATTAAAGTAAGGATATAATGTTGGAATTGTATAAAACACTGGTGAGGCCACATTTGGAGTATTGTGTGCAGTTCTGGTCACCACATTACAGGAAGGACGTAATAGCTGTGGAGAGAGTGCAGAGGAGGTTTACAAGAATGTTGCCAGGGTTAGAAAAGTGTAGCTACAAGGAGAGATTGGATAGGTTGGGGTTATTTTCCTTAGAACAAAGAAGGCTGAGAGGTGACGACTGAGGTGTACAAAATTATGAGGGGAATAGATGGAGTGGACGGGATAAAATTGTTTCCCTTGGTGGAGAATTCTAGAACCAGGGGACGTAGATTCAAGATAAGTGGCAGAAGGCGTAGGGGGGACATGAGGAAGAACTTTTTTACGCAGAGGGTAGTGCGTGTCTGGAATTCACTGCCCAAGTTGGTGGTAGAGGCAGAAACTCTAAACTCTTTTTAAAAAGTACCTGGATCTGCACCTGAAGTGCTGTAAGCTGCAGGGCTATGGGCCGGGTGCAGGAAGGTGGGATTAGAAAGGGCACCTGGGTGTCCTCGGGCTGGCATGGACAAGATGGGCCGAATGGCCTCCTTCTGTGCTGTAACTTTTCTATGTTCCAAAGGGGGATGAGGAGAGAGAGAGAGAAAGAGGGAAAGACGGAGGGAGAGAAAGAGGGAGCAAGAGGGACAAAGAGAGAGAGGGGACAGAGAAAGAGAGGGGGACAGAGAAAGAAAGAGGGACAGACAAAGAGAGAGAAAGAGGGACAAAGAGAGACAGATGTACAAAGGGAGAAAGAGAGAGAGAGACAGATTGACAAAGGGAGAGAGAGAGGAAGCAGAGACAGGGAGAGAGAGGGACAGGGGGAGAGAGGGGACAGGGAGAGAGAGGGGACAGGGAGAGAGAGGGGACAGGGAGAGAGAGGGACAGGGAGAGAGAGGGACAGGGAGAGCAAGGAAGAGGGGTCAGAGAGCGAGGAAGAGGGGTCAGAGAGCGAGGAAGAGGGGTCAGAGATCGAGGAAGAGGGGTCAGAGAGCGAGGAAGAGGGGTCAGAGAGCGAGGAAGAGCTGTCAGAGAGCGAGGAAGAGGGGTCAGAGAGCGAGGAAGAGGGGTCAGAGAGAGAGATGAATAGGGGACACAGAGAGGGATGAATAGGGGACAGAGAAAGAGAGAGAGAGATGAATAGGGGACAGAGGGAGAGAGAGATGAATAGGGGACAGAGAGAGAGAGAGATGAATAGGGGACAGAGAGAGAGAGATGAATATGGACAGAGAGAGAGATGGATGAATAGGGGACAGAGGGAGAGAGAGATGAATAGGGGACAGAGAGAGAGAGAGATGAATAGGGGACAGAGAGAGAGAGAGATGAATAGGGGACAGAGAGAGAGATGGATGAATAGGGGACAGAGAGAGAGATGGATGAATAGGGGACAGAGAGAGAGAGATGAATAGGGGACAGAGAGAGAGAGATGAATAGGGGACAGAGAGAGAGAGATGAATAGGGGACAGAGAGAGAGATGGATGAATAGGGGACAGAGAGAGAGAGAGATGAATAGGGGACAGAGAGAGAGATTAATAGGGGACAGAGAGATAGATGAATAGGAGATAGAGAGAGTGAAGAAGAGGGGACAGAGAGAGAGAGACAGATGAAGAGGGGACAGAGAGAGAGAGATGAAGAGGGGACAGAGAGAGAGATGTAGAGGGGACAGAGAGAGAGATGTAGAGGGGACAGAGAGAGAGATGTAGAGGGGACAGAGAGAGAGATGTAGAGGGGACAGAGAGAGAGATGAAGAGGGGACAGAGAGAGAGATGAATAGGGGACAGAGAGAGAGAGAGAGATGAATAGGGGACAGAGAGAGAGAGAGAGATGAATAGGGGACAGAGAGAGAGAGATGAATAGGGGACAGAGAGAGAGATGAATGGGGTACAGAGAGAGAGAGATGAATAGGGGACAGAGAGAGAGAGATGAATAGGGGACAGAGAGAGAGATGTAGAGGGGACAGAGAGAGAGATGAAGAGGGGACAGAGAGAGAGATGAAGAGGGGACAGAGAGAGAGATGAATAGGGGACAGAGAGAGAGAGA
The DNA here is from genome assembly GCA_026770705.1 of Isurus oxyrinchus. NCBI lineage: Eukaryota > Metazoa > Chordata > Chondrichthyes > Lamniformes > Lamnidae > Isurus > Isurus oxyrinchus. The sequence continues at coordinate 40,492 of JANJGN010003197.1, forward strand.
TGAATAGGGGACAGAGAGAGAGAGATGAATAGGGGACAGAGAGAGAGAGATGTAGAGGGGACAGAGAGAGAGATGTAGAGGGGACAGAGAGAGAGATGAAGAGGGGACAGAGAGGGACAGAGAGAGAGATGAATAGGGAACAGAGAGAGAGATGAAGAGGGGACAGAGAGGGACAGAGAGAGAGATGAATAGGGAACAGAGAGAGAGAGAGACAGACAGAGAAAGGGAAAGAGGGACAAAGAGGGAGAGAGAAAGAGGGACAGACAGCGAGAGATAGAGGCACAAAGAGTTTGAGAGAGAACGGGGGACAAAGAGAGAGAATGAAAGAGGGACAGAGAGAGATAAATAGACAGAAAGAGAGGGACAGAGAGAGAGATGAAGAGGGGACAGAGAGAGAGATGTAGAGGGGACAGAGAGAGAGATGTAGAGGGGACAGAGAGAGAGATGTAGAGGGGACAGAGAGAGAGATGAAGAGGGGACAGAGAGAGAGATGAATAGGGGACAGAGAGAGAGAGAGAGAGAGATGAATAGGGGACAGAGAGAGAGAGATGAATAGGGGACAGAGAGAGAGATGAATACGGGACAGAGAGAGAGAGATGAATAGGGGACAGAGCGAGAGAGAGATGAATAGGGGACAGAGAGCGAGAGATGAATAGGGGACAGAGAGCGAGAGATGAATAGGGGACAGAGAGCGAGAGATGAATAGGGGACAGAGAGCGAGAGATGAATAGGGGACAGAGAGCGAGAGATGAATAGGGGACAGAGAGCGAGAGATGAATAGGGGACAGAGAGCGAGAGATGAATAGGGGACAGAGAGCGAGAGATGAATAGGGGACAGAGAGCGAGAGATGAATAGGGGACAGAGAGCGAGAGATGAATAGGGGACAGAGAGCGAGAGATGAATAGGGGACAGAGAGAGAGAGAGATGAATAGGGGACAGAGAGAGAGATGAATAGGGGACAGAGAGAGAGATGAATAGGGGACAGAGAGAGAGATGAATAGGGGACAGAGAGAGAGATGAATAGGGGACAGAGAGAGAGAGAGATGAATAGGGGACAGAGAGAGAGAGAGAGATGAATAGGGGACAGAGAGAGAGAGATGAATAGGGGACAGAGAGAGAGATGGATGAATAGGGGACAGAGAGAGAGAGATGAATAGGGGACAGAGAGCGAGAGAGATGAATAGGGGACAGAGAGCGAGAGAGATGAATAGGGGACAGAGAGAGATGAATAGGGGACAGAGAGAGAGATGAATAGGGGACAGAGAGAGAGATGAATAGGGGACAGAGAGAGAGATGAATAGGGGACAGAGAGAGAGATGAATAGGGGACAGAGAGAGAGATGAATAGGGGACAGAGAGAGAGATGAATAGGGGACAGAGAGAGAGAGAGAGATGAATAGGGGACAGAGAGAGAGAGAGAGATGAATAGGGGACAGAGAGCGAGAGAGATGAATAGGGGACAGAGAGAGAGATGAATAGGGGACAGAGAGAGAGATGAATAGGGGACAGAGAGAGAGATGAATAGGGGACAGAGAGAGAGATGAATAGGGGACAGAGAGAGAGAGAGAGATGAATAGGGGACAGAGAGAGAGAGAGATGAATAGGGGACAGAGAGAGAGATGAATAGGGGACAGAGAGAGAGATGAATAGGGGACAGAGAGAGATGAATAGGGGACAGAGAGAGAGATGAATAGGGGACAGAGAGAGAGATGAATAGGGGACAGAGAGAGAGATGAATAGGGGACAGAGAGAGAGAGAGATGAATAGGGGACAGAGAGAGAGATGAATAGGGGACAGAGAGAGAGAGAGATGAATAGGGGACAGAGAGAGAGATGAATAGGGGACAGAGAGAGAGAGAGATGAATAGGGGACAGAGAGAGAGATGAATAGGGGACAGAGAGAGAGAGAGATGAATAGGGGACAGAGAGAGAGATGAATAGGGGACAGAGAGAGATATGAATAGGGGACAGAGAGAGAGATGAATAGGGGACAGAGAGAGAGATGAATAGGGGACAGAGAGCGAGAGAGATGAATAGGGGACAGAGAGCGAGAGAGAAGAAGAGGGGACAGAGAGAGTGAAGAAGAGGGGACAGAGAGAGAGAGAGATGAATAGGGGACAGAGAGAGATGAATAGGGGACAGAGAGAGAGAGAGAGAGATGAATAGGGGACAGAGAGAGAGAGATGAATAGGGGACAGAGAGAGAGATGTAGAGGGGACAGAGAGAGAGATGAAGAGGGGACAGAGAGAGAGATGAATAGGGGACAGAGAGAGAGATGAATAGGGGACAGAGAGAGAGAGATGAATAGGGGACAGAGAGAGAGAGATGTAGAGGGGACAGAGAGTGAGATGTAGAGGGGACAGAGAGAGAGATGAAGAGGGGACAGAGAGGGACAGAGAGAGAGATGAATAGGGAACAGAGAGAGAGATGAAGAGGGGACAGAGAGGGACAGAGAGAGAGATGAATAGGGAACAGAGAGAGAGAGAGACAGACAGAGAAAGGGAAAGAGGGACAAAGAGGGAGAGAGAAAGAGGGACAGACAGCGAGAGATAGAGGCACAAAGAGTTTGAGAGAGAACGGGGGACAAAGAGAGAGAATGAAAGAGGGACAGAGAGAGATAAATAGACAGAAAGAGAGGGACAGAGAGAGAGATGAAGAGGGGACAGAGAGAGAGATGAAGAGGGGACAGAGAGAGAGATGTAGAGGGGACAGAGAGAGAGATGAAGAGGGGACAGAGAGAGAGATGAAGAGGGGACAGAGAGAGAGATGAATAGGGGACAGAGAGAGAGAGAGAGAGATGAATAGGGGACAGAGAGAGAGAGATGAATAGGGGACAGAGAGAGAGATGAATACGGGACAGAGAGAGAGAGATGAATAGGGGACAGAGCGAGAGAGAGATGAATAGGGGACAGAGAGCGAGAGATGAATAGGGGACAGAGAGCGAGAGATGAATAGGGGACAGAGAGCGAGAGATGAATAGGGGACAGAGAGCGAGAGATGAATAGGGGACAGAGAGCGAGAGATGAATAGGGGACAGAGAGCGAGAGATGAATAGGGGACAGAGAGCGAGAGATGAATAGGGGACAGAGAGAGAGAGAGATGAATAGGGGACAGAGAGAGAGATGAATAGGGGACAGAGAGAGAGATGAATAGGGGACAGAGAGAGAGAGAGATGAATAGGATACAGAGAGAGAGAGATGAATAGGGGACAGAGAGAGAGAGATGAATAGGGGACAGAGAGAGAGATGGATGAATAGGGGACAGAGAGAGAGAGATGAATAGGGGACAGAGAGCGAGAGAGATGAATAGGGGACAGAGAGAGAGATGAATAGGGGACAGAGAGAGAGATGAATAGGGGACAGAGAGAGAGATGAATAGGGGACAGAGAGAGAGATGAATAGGGGACAGAGAGAGAGATGAATAGGGGACAGAGAGAGAGATGAATAGGGGACAGAGAGAGAGAGAGAGATGAATAGGGGACAGAGAGAGAGAGAGATGAATAGGGGACAGAGAGAGAGATGAATAGGGGACAGAGAGAGAGATGTATAGGGGACAGAGAGAGAGATGAATAGGGGACAGAGAGAGATGAATAGGGGACAGAGAGAGAGATGAATAGGGGTCAGAGAGAGAGATGAATAGGGGACAGAGAGAGAGATGAATAGGGGACAGAGAGAGAGAGAGATGAATAGGACAAGAGAGAGAGATGAATAGGGGACAGAGAGAGAGAGAGATGAATAGGGGACAGAGAGAGAGAGAGATGAATAGGGGACAGAGAGAGAGATGAATAGGGGACAGAGAGAGAGATGAATAGGGGACAGAGAGAGAGAGATGAATAGGGGACAGAGAGAGAGATGAATACGGGACAGAGAGAGAGAGATGAATAGGGGACAGAGCGAGAGAGAGATGAATAGGGGACAGAGAGCGAGAGATGAATAGGGGACAGAGAGCGAGAGATGAATAGGGGACAGAGAGCGAGAGATGAATAGGGGACAGAGAGCGAGAGATGAATAGGGGACAGAGAGCGAGAGATGAATAGGGGACAGAGAGCGAGAGATGAATAGGGGACAGAGAGCGAGAGATGAATAGGGGACAGAGAGAGAGAGAGATGAATAGGGGACAGAGAGAGAGATGAATAGGGGACAGAGAGAGAGATGAATAGGGGACAGAGAGAGAGATGAATAGGGGACAGAGAGAGAGAGAGATGAATAGGATACAGAGAGAGAGAGATGAATAGGGGACAGAGAGAGAGAGATGAATAGGGGACAGAGAGAGAGATGGATGAATAGGGGACAGAGAGAGAGAGATGAATAGGGGACAGAGAGAGAGAGAGATGAATAGGGGACAGAGAGCGAGAGAGATGAATAGGGGACAGAGAGCGAGAGAGATGAATAGGGGACAGAGAGAGAGATGAATAAGGGACAGAGAGAGAGATGAATAGGGGACAGAGAGAGAGATGAATAGGGGACAGAGAGAGAGATGAATAGGGGACAGAGAGAGAGATGAATAGGGGACAGAGAGAGAGATGAATAGGGGACAGAGAGAGAGATGAATAGGGGACAGAGAGAGAGAGAGAGATGAATAGGGGACAGAGAGCGAGAGAGATGAATAGGGGACAGAGAGAGAGATGAATAGGGGACAGAGAGAGAGATGAATAGGGGACAGAGAGAGAGATGAATAGGGGACAGAGAGAGAGATGAATAGGGGACAGAGAGAGAGAGAGAGATGAATAGGGGACAGAGAGAGAGAGAGATGAATAGGGGACAGAGAGAGAGATGAATAGGGGACAGAGAGAGAGATGAATAGGGGACAGAGAGAGATGAATAGGGGACAGAGAGAGAGATGAATAGGGGACAGAGAGAGAGATGAATAGGGGACAGAGAGAGAGATGAATAGGGGACAGAGAGAGAGAGAGATGAATAGGGGACAGAGAGAGAGATGAATAGGGGACAGAGAGAGAGAGAGATGAATAGGGGACAGAGAGAGAGATGAATAGGGGACAGAGAGAGAGAGAGATGAATAGGGGACAGAGAGAGAGATGAATAGGGGACAGAGAGAGAGAGAGATGAATAGGGGACAGAGAGAGAGATGAATAGGGGACAGAGAGAGAGAGAGATGAATAGGGGACAGAGAGAGAGATGAATAGGGGACAGAGAGAGATATGAATAGGGGACAGAGAGAGAGATGAATAGGGGACAGAGAGAGAGATGAATAGGGGACAGAGAGCGAGAGAGATGAATAGGGGACAGAGAGCGAGAGAGAAGAAGAGGGGACAGAGAGAGTGAAGAAGAGGGGACAGAGAGAGAGAGAGATGAATAGGGGACAGAGAGAGAGATGAATACGGGACAGAGAGAGAGATGAATAGGGGACAGAGAGAGAGAGAGAGATGAATAGGGGACAGAGAGAGAGAGATGAATAGGGGACAGAGAGAGAGATGTAGACGGGACAGAGAGAGATGAAGAGGGGACAGAGAGAGAGATGAATAGGGGACAGAGAGAGAGATGAATAGGGGACAGAGAGAGAGAGATGAATAGGGGACAGAGAGAGAGAGATGTAGAGGGGACAGAGAGAGAGATGTAGAGGGGACAGAGAGAGAGATGAAGAGGGGACAGAGAGGGACAGAGAGAGAGATGAATAGGGAACAGAGAGAGAGATGAAGAGGGGACAGAGAGGGACAGAGAGAGAGATGAATAGGGAACAGAGAGAGAGAGACAGACAGAGAAAGGGAAAGAGGGACAAAGAGGGAGAGAGAAAGAGGGACAGACAGCGAGAGATAGAGGCACAAAGAGTTTGAGAGAGAACGGGGGACAAAGAGAGAGAATGAAAGAGGGACAGAGAGAGATAAATAGACAGAAAGAGAGGGACAGAGAGAGAGATGAAGAGGGGACAGAGAGAGAGATGTAGAGGGGACAGAGAGAGAGATGTAGAGGGGACAGAGAGAGAGATGTAGAGGGGACAGAGAGAGAGATGAAGAGGGGACAGAGAGAGAGATGAAGAGGGGACAGAGAGAGAGATGAATAGGGGACAGAGAGAGAGAGAGAGAGATGAATAGGGGACAGAGAGAGAGAGATGAATAGGGGACAGAGAGAGAGATGAATACGGGACAGAGAGAGAGAGATGAATAGGGGACAGAGCGAGAGAGAGATGAATAGGGGACAGAGAGCGAGAGATGAATAGGGGACAGAGAGCGAGAGATGAATAGGGGACAGAGAGCGAGAGATGAATAGGGGACAGAGAGCGAGAGATGAATAGGGGACAGAGAGCGAGAGATGAATAGGGGACAGAGAGAGAGAGAGATGAATAGGAGACAGAGAGAGAGATGAATAGGGGACAGAGAGAGAGATGAATAGGGGACAGAGAGAGAGATGAATAGGGGACAGAGAGAGAGATGAATAGGGGACAGAGAGAGAGATGAATAGGGGACAGAGAGAGAGAGAGAGATGAATAGGGGACAGAGAGAGAGAGAGAGATGAATAGGGGACAGAGAGAGAGAGAGATGAATAGGGGACAGAGAGAGAGAGAGATGAATAGGGGACAGAGAGAGAGATGAATAGGGGACAGAGAGAGAGATGAATAGGGGACAGAGAGAGAGATGAATAGGGGACAGAGAGAGAGATGAATAGGGGACAGAGAGAGAGAGAGATGAATAGGGGACAGAGAGAGAGATGAATAGGGGACAGAGAGAGAGAGAGATGAATAGGGGACAGAGAGAGAGATGAATAGGGGACAGAGAGAGAGATGAATAGGGGACAGAGAGAGAGATGAATAGGGGACAGAGAGCGTGAGAGATGAATAGGGGACAGAGAGCGAGAGAGAAGAAGAGGGGACAGAGAGAGTGAAGAAGAGGGGACAGAGAGAGAGAGAGATGAATAGGGGTCAGAGAGAGATGAATACGGGACAGAGAGAGAGAGATGAATAGGGGACAGAGAGCGAGAGAGAAGAAGAGGGGACAGAGAGAGTGAAGAAGAGGGGACAGAGAGAGAGAGAGATGAATAGGGGACAGAGAGAGATGAATACGGGACAGAGAGAGAGAGATGAATAGGGGACAGAGAGAGAGAGAGAGAGATGAATAGGGGACAGGGAGAGAGAGAGATGAATAGGGGACAGAGAGAGAGAGAGAGATGAATAGGGGACAGAGAGAGAGATGAATAGGGGACAGAGAGAGAGATGAATAGGGGACAGAGAGAGAGAGAGAGATGAATAGGGGACAGAGAGAGAGAGAGAGATGAATAGGGGACAGAGAGAGAGATGAATAGGGGACAGAGAGAGAGAGAGAGATGAATAGGGGACAGGGAGAGAGAGAGATGAATACGGGACAGAGAGAGAGAGAGATGAATAGGGGACAGAGAGAGAGATGGATGAATAGGGGACAGAGAGAGATGAATAGGAGATAGAGAGAGTGAAGAAGAGGGGACAGAGAGAGTGAAGAAGAGGGGACAGAGAGAGAGAGAGATGAATAGGGGACAGAGAGAGAGATGAATAGGGGACAGAGAGTGATGAATAGGGGACAGAGAGAGAGAGAGAGAGAGAGAGAGATGAATAGGGGACAGAGAGAGAGAGAGAGAGAGAGATGAATAGGGGACAGAGAGAGAGAGATGAATAGGGGACAGAGAGAGAGGGAGATGGATGAATACGGGACAGAGAGAGAGATGAATAGGGGACAGAGAGAGATGAATAGGGGACAGTGAGAGAGAGAGAGAGAGAGAGATGAATAGGGGACAGAGAGAGAGAGAGAGAGAGAGAGATGAATAGGGGACAGAGAGAGAGAGATGAATAGGGGACAGAGAGAGAGATGAATAGGGGACAGAGAGAGAGAGATGAATAGGGGACAGAGAGAGAGAGATGAATAGGGGACAGAGAGAGAGAGATGAAAAGGGGACAGAGAGAGAGAGATGAAAAGGGGACAGAGAGAGAGAGATGAATAGGGGACAGAGAGAGAGATGAATAGGGGACAGAGAGAGAGAGAGAGATGAATAGGGGACAGAGAGAGAGATGAATAGGGGACAGAGAGAGAGAGATGAATAGGGGACAGAGAGAGAGAGAGAGATGAATAGGGGACAGAGAGAGAGATGAATAGGATACAGAGAGAGAGATGAAGAGGGGACAGAGAGAGAGGGAGATGGATGAATACGGGACAGAGAGAGAGAGAGAGAGAGATGAATAGGGGACAGAGAGAGAGAGAGAGATGAATAGGGGACAGAGAGAGATGAATAGGGGACAGAGAGAGAGATGAATAGCAGATAGAGAGAGTGAAGAAGAGGGGACAGAGAGAGAAAGAGATGAAGAGGGGGGAGAGAGAGAGAGAGATGAGGGGACAGAGAGAGAGATGAAGAGGGGACAGAGAGAGAGAGAGAGAGAGAGATGAAGAGGGGACAGAGAGTGGGGTGATGAAAAGGGGACAGAGAGAGAGAGATGAAGAGGGACAGGGAGAGAGAGATGAAGAGGGGACAGAGAGAGAGAGATGAAGAGGGGACAAAGAGAGAGACGAAGAGGGGACAGAGAGAGAGAGATGAAGAGGGGACAGAGAGAGAGTGAGGAAGAGGGGTCAGAGAGACTGAGGAAGAGGGGACTGAGAGTGAGGAAAAGGGGACAAAAAGGCAGGGTGAGAGAGAGGAAGAGGGAACAGAGAGAGAGAGACAGACAGACAGAGAGAAGGAAAGAGGGACAAAGAGGGAGAGAGAAAGAGGCACAGAGAGAGGGACAGAAAGAGGGTCAGAAAGAGGGACAGAGAGAGATAGAAAGAGGGACAGAGAGAGACAGAAAAAGGGACAAAGAGAGAGAGAGACAGAAAGAGAGACAGAAAGAGAGACAAAGAGAGACAAAGAGAGAAAGAGGGACAGAGAGAGGAACAGAGAGAGAGACACAGAAAGAGGGACAGACAGAGAGAGAGGGACAGAAAGACAGAAAGAGGGACAGAGAGAGAGAGAGAGAGGGACAGAAAGACAGAAAGAGGGACAGAGAGAGAGACAGAAAGAGGGACAGACAGAGAGAGAGAGG
>JANJGN010003198.1:0-49454 GCA_026770705.1 Isurus oxyrinchus
CACTGAGAATCATGGTAATTCCACACTGAGAATCACGGTAATTCCACAGAGTAAATCACAGTAATTACACAGTGAGAATCATGGTAATAGCACACTGAGCATCACGGTAATTCCACAGTGCGAATCACGGTAATAACACACTGTGAATCACGGCAATTCCACGGTGTGAAACACGGTAATTCCACAGTGCGAATCACAGTAATACCACACTGAGAATCATGGTAATTCCACACTGAGGATCACGGTAATTCCACAGAGTTAATCACAGTAATTCCACATTGTGAATCATGGTAATTCCACACTGAGAATCACGGTAATTCCACAGAGTGAATCACGGTAATTACACAGTGAGAATCATGGTAATTCCACAGTGTGAATCACGGTAACCACACACTGAGAATTATGGTAATTCCTCAGAGTGAATCAGAATAATTACACAGTGAGAATCATGGTAATACCACACTGAGAATAACGGTAATTCCTCAGAGTGAATCACAGTAATTACACAGTGAGAATCGTGGTAATACCACACTGAGAATCAAGGTAATTCCACAGAGTGAATCACAGTAATTACACAGTGTGAATCATGCTAATAACTCACTGAGTATCACGATAATTCCACAGTGCGAATCATGGTAATAACACACTGAGAATCACGGTAATTCCACAGTGTCAATCACGGTAATTCCACAGTGTGATTCATTGCAATTTCACAGTGTGAATCGCGGTAAGTGCAAACTCAGAATCATGGTAATTCCACAGTGTGAATCACGGTAATAACAGACTGAGAATTACAGTAATTCCACAGTGTTAATCACTGTAATAACACACTGACAATCACGATAATTCCACAGTGCAAATGATGGCAATTCCAATGTGCGAATCATGGAAATTCCTCTCAGAATCTCGTTAATCCCACACTGAGAATCAGGGTAATTCCACGGAGTGAATCCCAGTAATTACACATTGCGATTCACGGTAATTGCACAGTGCACATCACCGTAATAACACACTGAGAATCACTGTAATTCCACCGAGCGAATCACAATAATTGCACAGTGAGAATCATGGTAATTCCACAGTGTGAAACACGGTAATTACACACTGAGAATCACGGTAATTCCACAGTGCGAATCACGGTAATAACACAGTGAGAATCACGGTAATTCCACAGTGCGAATCACGGTAATAAGACACTGAGAATCACGGTAATTCCACAGTGTGATTCACGGTAATAACACACTGAGAATCATGGTAATTCCACAGAGTGAATAAGAGTAATTACACAGTGAGAATCATGGTAATACCACACTGAGAATAACGGTAATTCCACAGAGTGAATCACAGTAATTACACAGTGAGAATCATGGTAATACCACGCTGAGAATCAAGGTAATTCCACAGAGTTAATCACAGTAATTACACAGTGAGAATCATGGTAATACCACACTTAAAATCAAGATAATTCCACAGAGTGAATCACACTAATTACACAGTGTGAATCACGGTAATAACACTCTGAGTATCACGGTAATTCCACAGTGCGTATGACAGTAATAACACATTGAGAATCACGGTAATTCCATAGTGTCAGTCACGGTAATTCCAAAGAGCGATTCATGGCAATTCCACAGTGTGAATCAAGGTAAGTACAAACTGAGAATCACAGTAATTCCACAGTGCGAATCACGGTAATAACACACTGAGAATTACGATAATTCCACAGTGCAAATCATGGCAATTCCAAAGTGCGAATCACGGAAATTCCACTCAGAATCACGTTAATCCCACACTGAGAATCAGGATAATTCCACAGAGCGAATCACAGTAATTACACAGTGCGAATCACGGTAATTACACACTGAGAATCACTGTAATTCCACCGTGCGAATCACGGTAATAACGCAGTGAGAATCAGGGCAATTCCACAGTGTGAATCACGGTAATAACACACTGAGAATCATGGTAATTCCACAGTGTGAATCACGGTAAATACACACTGAGAATCACGGCAATTCCACAGTGCGAATCACGCTAATAACACACTGCGAATCACGGCAATTCCACAGTGTGAATCACGGTAATTCCACAGTGCGAATCACTGTAATAACACACTGAGAATCATGGTAATTCCACAGTGTGAATCACGGTAATTCCACAATGCGAATCACAGTAATACCAAAGTGAGAATCATGGTAAATCCATACTGAGAATCACGGTAATTCCACAGAGTGAATCACAGTAACTACACAGTGAGAATCATGGTAATACCACACTGAGAATCACGGTAATTCCACAGAGTTAATCACAGTAATTACACAGTGAGAATCATGGTAATACCACACAGAGAATCAAGATAATTCCACAGAGTGAATGACAGTAATTACGCAGTGTGAATTACGGTAATGACACAATGACGATCACGGTAATTCCACAGTGTGTATGACAGTAATAAGACACTGAGAATCACAGTAATTCCATAGTGTCAATCACGGTAATTCCACAGAGCGATTCATGGCAATTCCACAGTGTGAATCATGGTAAGTACAAACTGAGAATCACAGTAATTCCACAGTGAGAATCGCGGTAATAACACACTGAGAATTACGATAATTCCACAGTGCAAATCATGGCAATTCCAAAGTGCGAATCACAGTAATTCCACTCAGAATCACGTTAATCCCACACTGAGAATCAGGGTAATTCCACAGAGTGAATCACAGTAATTACACAGTGCGAATCATGGTAATTTTACACTGAGAATCACGGTTAATCCACAGTGCGAATCACGGTAATAACACACTGAGAATCAGGGCAATTCCACAGTGTGAATCAAGGCAATAACACACTGAGAATCATGGAAATTCCCCAGTGTGAATCACGGTAATTACATACTGAGAATCACGGTAATTCCAGTGCGAATCACGGTAATAAAACACTGTGAATCACGGCAATTCCACAGTGTGAATCACGGTAATACCACAGTGTGAATCACAGTAATACCACACTCAGAATCATGGTAATTCCACACTAAGAATCACGGTTATTCCACAGTGTGAATCACAATAATTACACAGTGAGAATCATGGTAATAACACACTGAGAATCAGGGTAATTCCACAGAGTGAATCACAGCAATTACACAGTGTGAATCACGGTAATTAGACACTGAGAGTCACGGTCATTCCACAGTGCGAATCACGGTCACAACACACTGAGAATCAGGGCAATTCCACAGTGTGAATCACGGTAATAACACACTGAGCATCACGGTAATTCCACAGTGCGAATCACGGTAATAACACACTGTGAATCACGGCAATTCCACGGTGTGAAACATGGCAATTCCACAGTGCGAATCACAGTAATACCACACTGAGAATCATGGTAATTCCACAGTGTGAATCATGGAAATTCCAAAGTGCGAATCAGAGTAATACCACACTGAGAATCATGGTAATTCCACACTGAGGATCACGGTAATTCCACAGAGTTAATCACAGTAATTCCACATTGTGAATCATGGTAATTCCACACTGAGAATCACGGTAATTCCACAGAGTGAATCACAGTAATTACACAGTGCGAATCACGGTAATTTTACACTGAGAATCACGGTTAATCCACAGTGCGAATCACGGTAATAACACACTGAGAATCAGGGCAATTCCACAGTGTGAATCAAGGCAATAACACACTGAGAATCATGGAAATTCCCCAGTGTGAATCACGGTAATTACACACTGAGAATCACGGTAATTCCATTGCGAATCACGGTAATAACACACTGTGAATCACGGCAATTCCACAGTGTGAATCACGGTAATACCACAGTGTGAATCACAGTAATACCACACTCAGAATCATGGTAATTCCACACTAAGAATCACGGTAATTCCACAGTGTGAATCACAATAATTATACAGTGAGAATCATGGTAATAACACAATGAGAATCAGGGTAATACCACAGAGTGAACCACAGCAATTACACAGTGTGAATCACGGTAATAACACACTGAGCATCACGGTAATTCCACAGTGCGAATCACGGTAATAACACACTGTGAATCACGGCAATTCCACGGTGTGAAACACGGTAATTCCACAGTGCGAATCACAGTAATACCACACTCAGAATCATGGTAATTCCACAGTGTGAATCATGGTAATTCCAAATTGCGAATCAGAGTAATACCAGACTGAGAATCATGGTAATTCCACACTGAGGATCACGGTAATTCCACAGAGTTAATCACAGTAATTCCACAGTGTGAATCATGGTAATTCCACACTGAGAATCACGGTAATTCCACAGAGTGAATCACGGTAATTACACACTGAGAATCATGGTAATTTCACAGTGCGAATCACGGTAATAACACACTGAGAATCACGGTAATTCCACAGTGTGAATCACGGTAATAACACACTGAGAATCACGGCAATTCCACAGTGCGAATCACGGTAATAACACAGTGAGAATCACGGTAATTCCACAGTGCGAATCACGGTAATAACACAGTGAGAATCACGGTAATTCCACAGTGTGAATCACGGTAATAACACAGTGAGAATCATGGTAATTCCACAGTGTGAATCACGGTAACCACACACTGAGAATCATGGTAATTCCACAGAGTGAATCAGAGTAATTACACAGTGAGAATCATGGTAATACCACACTGAGAATAACGGTAATTCCACAGAGTGGATCACAGTAATTACACAGTGAGAATCGTGGTAATATCACACTGAGAATCAAGGTAATTCCACAGAGTGAATCACAGTAATCACACAGTGTGAATCATGCTAATAACTCACTGAGTATCACGATAATTCCACAGTGCGAATCACGGTAATAACACACTGAGAATCACGGTAATTCCACAGTGTCAATCACGGTAATTCCACAGTGTGATTCATGGCAATTCCACAGTGTGAATCGCGGTAAGTGCAAACTCAGAATCATGGTAATTCCACAGTGTGAATCACGGTAATAACACACTGAGAATTACAGTAATTCCACAGTGTGAATCACTGTAATAACACACTGACAATCACGATAATTCCACAGTGCAAATGATGGCAATTCAAAAGTGCGAATCACGGAAATTCCACTCAGAATCTCGTTAATCCCACACTGAGAATCAGGGTAATTCCACGGAGTGAATCCCAGTAATTACACAGTGCGATTCACGGTAATTGCACAGTGCGATTCACAGTAATAACACACTCAGAGTCATGGTAATTCCACAGTGTGAAACACGGTAATTACACACTGAGAATCACGGTAATTCCACAGTGCGAATCACGGTAATAACACACTGAGAATCACGGTAATTCCACAGTGTGAATCACGGTAATAACACACTGAGAATCACGGCAATTCCACAGTGTGAATCACGGTAATAACACAGTGAGAATCACGGTAATTCCACAGTGCGAATCACGGTAATAACACACTGAGAATCACGGTAATTCCACAGTGTGAATCACGGTAATAACACAGTGAGAATCATGGTAATTCCACAGTGTGAATCACGGTAACCACACACTGAGAATCATGGTAATTCCACAGAGTGAATCAGAGTAATTACACAGTGAGAATCATGGTAATACCACACTGAGAATAACGGTAATTCCACAGAGTGGATCACAGTAATTACACAGTGAGAATCGTGATAATACGACACTGAGAATCAAGGTAATTCCACAGAGTGAATCACAGTAATTACACAGTGTGAATCATGCTAATAACTCACTGAGTATCACGATAATTCAACAGTGCGAATCACGGTAATAACACACTTAGAATCACAGTAATTCCACAGTGTCAATCACGGTAATTCCACAGTGTGATTCATGGCAATTCCACAGTGTGAATCGCGGTAAGTGCAAACTCAGAATCATGGTAATTCCACAGTGTGAATCACGGTAATAACACACTGAGAATTACAGTAATTCCACAATGTGAATCACTGTAATAACACACTGACAATCACAATAATTCCACAGTGCAAATGATGGCAATTTGAAAGTGCGAATCACGGAAATTCCACTCAGAATCTCGTTAATCCCACACTGAGAATCAGGGTAATTACACGGAGTGATCCCAGTAAGTACACAGTGCGTTTCACGGTAATTGCACAGTGCGCATCACAGTAATAACACACTCAGAATCATGGTAATTCCACAGTGTGAAACACGGTAATTACACACTGAGAATCACGGTAATTCCACAGTGCGAATCACGGTAATAACACACTGAGAATCACGGTAATTCCACAGTATGAATCACGGTAATAACACACTGAGAATCACGGCAATTCCACAGTGCGAATCACGGTAATAACACAGTGAGAATCACGGTAATTCCACAGTGCGAATCACGGTAATAACACACTGAGAATCACGCTAATTCCACAGTGTGAATCACGGTAATAACACACTGAGAATCATGGTAATTCCACAGAGTGAATCAGAGTAATTACACAGTGAGAATCATGGTAATACCACACTGAGTATAACGGTAATTCCACAGAGTGAATCACAGTAATTACACAGTGAGAATCGTGATAATACCACACTGAGAATCAAGGTAATTCCACAGAGTTAATCACAGTAATTACACAGTGAGAATCATGGTAATACCACACTGAAAATCAAGATAATTCCACAGAGTGAATCACAGTAATTACACAGTGTGAATCACGGTAATAACACTCTGATTATCACGGTAATTCCACAGTGCGTATGACAGTAATAACACATTGAGAATCACGGTAATTCCATAGTGTCAATCACGGTAATTCCACAGAGCGATTCATGGCAATTCCACAGTGTGAATCAAGGTAAGTACAAACTGAGAATCACAGTAATTCCACAGTGCGAATCACGGTAATAACACACTGAGAATTACGATAATTCCACAGTGCAAATCATGGCATTTCCAAAGTGCGAATCACGGAAATTCCACTCAGAATCACGTAAATCCCACACTGAGAATCAGGATAATACCACAGAGCGAATCACAGTAATTACACAGTGCGAATCACGGTAATTACACACTGAGAATCACTGTAATTCCACCGTGCGAATCATGGTAATAACGCAGTGAGAATCAGGGCAATTCCACAGTGTGAATTCCACAGAGTTAATCACAGTAATTCCACATTGTGAATCATGGTAATTCCACACTGAGAATCACGGTAATTCCACAGAGTGAATCACGGTAATTACACAGTGAGAATCATGGTAATTCCACAGTGTGAATCACGGTAACCACACACTGAGAATCATGGTAATTCCACAGAGTGAATCAGAATAATTACACAGTGAGAATCATGGTAATACCACACTGAGAATAACGGTAATTCCTCAGAGTGGATCACAGTAATTACACAGTGAGAATCGTGGTAATACCACACTGAGAATCAAGGTAATTCCACAGAGTGAATCACAGTAATTACACAGTGTGAATCATGCTAATAACTCACTGAGTATCACGATAATTCCACAGTGCAAATCACGGTAATAACTCACTGAGAATCACGGTAATTCCACAGTGTCAATCACGGTAATTCCACAGTGTGATTCATGGCAATTTCACAGTGTGAATCGCGGTAAGTGCAAACTCAGAATCATGGTAATTCCACAGTGTGAATCACGGTAATAACACACTGAGAATTACAGTAATTCCACAGTGTGAATCACTGTAATAACACACTGACAATCACAATAATTCCACAGTGCAAATGATGGCAATTTGAAAGTGCGAATCACGGAAATTCCACTCAGAATCTCGTTAATCCCACACTGAGAATCAGGGTAATTACACGGAGTGATCCCAGTAAGTACACAGTGCGATTCACGGTAATTGCACAGTGCGCATCACAGTAATAACACACTCAGAATCATGGTAATTCCACAGTGTGAAACACGGTAATTACACACTGAGAATCACGGTAATTCCACAGTGCGAATCACGGTAATAACACACTGAGAATCACGGTAATTCCACAGTATGAATCACGGTAATAACACACTGAGAATCACGGCAATTCCACAGTGCGAATCACGGTAATAACACAGTGAGAATCACGGTAATTCCACAGTGCGAATCACGGTAATAACACACTGAGAATCACGCTAATTCCACAGTGTGAATCACGGTAATAACACACTGAGAATCATGGTAATTCCACAGAGTGAATCAGAGTAATTACACAGTGAGAATCATGGTAATACCACACTGAGTATAACGGTAATTCCACAGAGTGAATCACAGTAATTACACAGTGAGAATCGTGATAATACCACACTGAGAATCAAGGTAATTCCACAGAGTTAATCACAGTAATTTCACATTGCGAATCATGGCAATTCCTCAGTGCGAATGACGGTAATACCACACTGAGAATCACGGTAAACCCACAGTGCGAATCATGGTAATACCACACTGAGAATCACGGTAATTCCACAGTGCGATTCACGGTAATTGCACAGTGCGCATCACAGTAATAACACACTCAGAATCATGGTAATTCCACAGTGTGAAACACGGTAATTACACACTGAGAATCACGGTAATTCCACAGTGCGAATCACGGTAATAACACACTGAGAATCACGGTAATTCCACAGTGTGAATCACGGTAATAACACAGTGAGAATCACGGCAATTCCACAGTGCGAATCACGGTAATAACACAGTGAGAATCACGGTAATTCCACAGTGCGAATCACGGTAATAAGACACTGAGAATCACGGTAATTCCACAGTGTGAATCACGGTAATAACACACTGAGAATCATGGTAATTCCACAGAGTGAATCAGAGTAATTACTCAGTGAGAATCATGGTAATACCACACTGAGAATAACGGTAATTCCACAGAGTGAATCACAGTAATTACACAGTGAGAATCGTGATAATACCACACTGAGAATCAAGGTAATTCCACAGAGTTAATCACAGTAATTACACAGTGAGAATCATGGTAATACCACACTGAAAATCAAGATAATTCCACAGAGTGAATCACAGTAATTATACAGTGTGAATCACGGTAATAACACTCTGAGTATCACGGTAATTCCACAGTGCGTATGACAGTAATAACATATTGAGAATCACGGTAATTCCATAGTGCAAATCATGGCAATTCCAAAGTGCGAATCACGGAAATTCCACTCAGAATCACGTTAATCCCACACTGAGAATCAGGATAATTCCACAGAGCGAATCACGGTAATTACACAGTGCGAATCACGGTAATTACACACTGAGAATCACTGTAATTCCACCGTGCGAATCACGGTAATAACGCAGTGAGAATCAGGGCAATTCCACAGTGTGAATCACGGTAATAACACACTGAGAATCATGGTAATTCCACAGTGTGAATCACGGTAATTACACACTGAGAATCACGGCAATTCCACAGTGCGAATCACGCTAATAACACACTGCGAATCACGGCAATTCCACAGTGTGAATCACGGTAATTCCACAGTGCGAATCACTGTAATAACACACTGAGAATCATGGTAATTCCACAGTGTGAATCACGGTAATTCCACAGTGCGAATCACAGTAATACCACACTGAGAATCATGGTAAATCCATACTGAGAATCACGGTAATTCCACAGAGTGAATCACAGTAACTACACAGTGAGAATCATGGTAATACCACACTGAGAATCACGGTAATTCCACAGAGTTAATCCCAGTAATTACACAGTGAGAATCATGGTAAAACCACACAGAGAATCAAGATAATTCCACAGAGTGAATGACAGTAATTACGCAGTGTGAATCACGGTAATAACACACTGAGGATCACGGTAATTCCACAGTGCTTATGACAGTAATAACACACTGAGAATCACGGTAATTCCATAGTGTCAATCATGGTAATTCCACAGAGCGATTCATGGCAATTCCACAGTGTGAATCACGGTAACAACACACTGAGAATCATGGTAATTCCACAGAGTGAATCAGAGTAATTACACAGTGAGAATCGTGGTAATACCACACTGAGTATCACGGTAATTCCAGTGCGAATCACGGTAATAACACACTGAGAATTACGATAATTCCACAGTGCAAATCATGGCATTTCCAAAGTGCGAATCACGGAAATTCCACTCAGAATCACGTAAATCCCACACTGAGAATCAGGATAATACCACAGAGCGAATCACAGTAATTACACAGTGCGAATCACGGTAATTACACACTGAGAATCACTGTAATTCCACCGTGCGAATCATGGTAATAACGCAGTGAGAATCAGGGCAATTCCACAGTGTGAATCACGGTAATAACACACTGAGAATCATGGTAATTCCACAGTGTGAATCACGGTAATTACACACTGAGAATCACGGCAATTCCACAGTGCGAATCACGCTAATAACACACTGCGAATCACGGCAATTCCACAGTGTGAATCACGGTAATTCCACAGTGTGAATCACTGTAATAACACACTGAGAATCATGGTAATTCCACAGTGTGAATCACGGTAATTCCACAGTGCGAATCACAGTAATACCACAGTGAGAATCATGGTAAATCCATACTGAGAATCACGGTAATTCCACAGAGTGAATCACAGTAACTACACAGTGAGAATCATGGTAATACCACACTGAGAATCACGGTAATTCCACAGAGTTAATCACAGTAATTACACAGTGAGAATCATGGTAAAACCACACAGAGAATCAAGATAATTCCACAGAGTGAATGACAGTAATTACGCAGTGTGAATCACGGTAATAACACACTGAGGATCACGGTAATTCCACAGTGCTTATGACAGTAATAACAGACTGAGAATCACGGTAATTCCATAGTGTCAATCATGGTAATTCCACAGAGCGATTCATGGCAATTCCACAGTGTGAATCACGGTAACAACACACTGAGAATCATGGTAATTCCACAGAGTGAATCAGAGTAATTACACAGTGAGAATCGTGGTAATACCACACTGAGAATCAAGGTAATTCCACAGAGTGAATCACAGTAATTACACAGTGTGAATCATGCTAATAACTCACTGAGTATCACGATAATTCCACAGTGCGAATCACGGTAATAACACATTGAGAATCACGGTAATTCCACAGTGTCAATCACGGTAATTCCACAGTGTGATTCATGGCAATTCCACAGTGTGAATTGCGGTAAGTGCAATCTCAGAATCATGGTAATTCCACAGTGTGAATCACGGTAATAACACACTGAGAATTACAGTAATTCCACAGTGTGAATCACTGTAATAACACACTGACAATCACGATAATTCCACAGTGCAAATGATGGCAATTCGAAAGTGCGAATCACGGAAATTCCACTCAGAATCTCGTTAATCCCACACTGAGAATCAGGGTAATTCCACGGAGTGAATCACAGTAATTACACAGTGCGATTCACGGTAATTGCACAGTGCGCATCACAGTAATAACACACTCAGAATCATGGTAATTCCACAGTGTGAAACACGGTAATTACACACTGAGAATCACGGTAATTCCACAGTGCGAATCACGGTAATAACACACTGAGAATCACGGTAATTCCACAGTGTGAATCACGGTAATAACACAGTGAGAATCACGGCAATTCCACAGTGCGAATCACGGTAATAACACAGTGAGAATCACGGTAATTCCACAGTGCGAATCACGGTAATAAGACACTGAGAATCACGGTAATTCCACAGTGTGAATCACGGTAATAACACACTGAGAATCATGGTAATTCCACAGAGTGAATCAGAGTAATTACTCAGTGAGAATCATGGTAATACCACACTGAGAATAACGGTAATTCCACAGAGTGAATCACAGTAATTACACAGTGAGAATCGTGATAATACCACACTGAGAATCAAGGTAATTCCACAGAGTTAATCACAGTAATTACACAGTGAGAATCATGGTAATACCACACTGAAAATCAAGATAATTCCACAGAGTGAATCACAGTAATTACACAGTGTGAATCACGGTAATAACACTCTGAGTATCACGGTAATTCCACAGTGCGTATGACAGTAATAACATATTGAGAATCACGGTAATTCCATAGTGCAAATCATGGCAATTCCAAAGTGCAAATCACGGAAATTCCACTCAGAATCACGTTAATCCCACACTGAGAATCAGGATATTCCACAGAGCGAATCACGGTAATTACACAGTGCGAATCACGGTAATTACACACTGAGAATCACTGTAATTCCACCGTGCGAATCACGGTAATAACGCAGTGAGAATCAGGGCAATTCCACAGTGTGAATCACGGTAATAACACACTGAGAATCATGGTAATTCCACAGTGTGAATCACGGTAATTACACACTGAGAATCACGGCAATTCCACAGTGCGAATCACGCTAATAACACACTGCGAATCACGGCAATTCCACAGTGTGAATCACGGTAATTCCACAGTGCGAATCACTGTAATAACACACTGAGAATCATGGTAATTCCACAGTGTGAATCACGGTAATTCCACAGTGCGAATCACAGTAATACCACACTGAGAATCATGGCAAATCCATACTGAGAATCACGGTAATTCCACAGAGTGAATCATAGTAACTACACAGTGAGAATCATGGTAATACCACACTGAGAATCACGGTAATTCCACAGAGTTGATCACAGTAATTACACAGTGAGAATCATGGTAATACCACACAGAGAATCAAGATAATTCCACAGAGTGAATGACAGTAATTACGCAGTGTGAATCACGGTAATAACACACTGAGGATCACGGTAATTCCACAGTGCGTATGACAGTAATAACACACTGAGAATCACGGTAATTCCTTAGTGTCAATCATGGTAATTCCACAGAGCGATTCATGGCAATTCCACAGTGTGAATCACGGTAACAACACACTGAGAATCATGGTAATTCCACAGAGTGAATCAGAGTAATTACACAGTGAGAATCATGGTAATACCACACTGAGAATAACGGTAATTCCACAGAATGCATCACAGCAATTACACAGTGAGAATCATGGTAATAACACACTGAGAATCAGGGTAATTCCACAGTGTGAATCACAGCAATTACACAGTGTGAATCATGGTAATTAGACACTGAGAGTCACGGTAATTCCACAGTGCGAATCACGGTCACAACACACTGAGAATCAGGGCAATTCCACAGTGTGAATCACGGTAATAACACACTGAGCATCACGGTAATTCCACAGTGCGAATCACGGTAATAACACACTGTGAATCACGGCAATTCCACGGTGTGAAACACGGTAATTCCACAGTGCGAATCATAGTAATACCACACTGAGAATCATGGTAATTCCACACTGAGGATCACGGTAATTCCACAGAGTTAATCACAGTAATTCCACATTGTGAATCATGGTAATTCCACACTGAGAATCACGGTAATTCCACAGAGTGAATCACGGTAATTACACAGTGAGAATCATGGTAATTCCACAGTGTGAATCACGGTAACCACACACTGAGAATCATGGTAATTCCACAGAGTGAATCAGAATAATTACACAGTGAGAATCATGGTAATACCACACTGAGAATAACGGTAATTCCTCAGAGTGGATCACAGTAATTACACAGTGAGAATCGTGGTAATACCACACTGAGAATCAAGGTAATTCCACAGAGTGAATCACAGTAATTACACAGTGTGAATCATGCTAATAACTCACTGAGTATCACGATAATTCCACAGTGCGAATCACGGTAATAACACACTGAGAATCACGGTAATTCCACAGTGTCAATCACGGTAATTCCACAGTGTGATTCATGGCAATTTCACAGTGTGAATCGCGGTAAGTGCAAACTCAGAATCATGGTAATTCCACAGTGTGAATCACGGTAATAACACACTGAGAATTACAGTAATTCCACAGTGTGAATCACTGTAATAACACACTGACAATCACAATAATTCCACAGTGCAAATGATGGCAATTTGAAAGTGCGAATCACGGAAATTCCACTCAGAATCTCGTTAATCCCACACTGAGAATCAGGGTAATTACACGGAGTGATCCCAGTAAGTACACAGTGCGATTCACGGTAATTGCACAGTGCGCATCACAGTAATAACACACTCAGAATCATGGTAATTCCACAGTGTGAATCATGGTAAGTACAAACTGAGAATCACAGTAATTCCACAGTGCGAATCGCGGTAATAACACACTGAGAATTACGATAATTCCACAGTGCAAATCATGGCAATTCCAAAGTGCGAATCACAGTAATTCCACTCAGAATCACCTTAATCCCACACTGAGAATCAGTGTAATTCCACAGAGTGAATCACAGTAATTACACAGTGCGAATCACGGTAATTTTACACTGATGATCACGGTTAATCCACAGTGCGAATCACGGTAATAACACACTGAGAATCAGGGCAATTCCACAGTGTGAATCAAGGCAATAACACACTGAGAATCATGGAAATTCCCCCGTGTGAATCACGGTAATTACACACTGAGAATCACGGTAATTACACACTGAGAATCACGGTAATTCCAGTGCGAATCACGGTAATAACACACTGTGAATCACGGCAATTCCACGGTGTGAAACACGGTAATTCCACAGTGCGAATCATAGTAATACCACACTGAGAATCATGGTAATTCCACACTGAGGATCACGGTAATTCCACAGAGTTAATCACAGTAATTCCACATTGTGAATCATGGTAATTCCACACTGAGAATCACGGTAATTCCACAGAGTGAATCACGGTAATTACACAGTGAGAATCATGGTAATTCCACAGTGTGAATCACGGTAACCACACACTGAGAATCATGGTAATTCCACAGAGTGAATCAGAATAATTACACAGTGAGAATCGTGGTAATACCACACTGAGAATCAAGGTAATTCCACAGAGTGAATCACAGTAATTACACAGTGTGAATCATGCTAATAACTCACTGAGTATCACGATAATTCCACAGTGCGAATCACGGTAATAACTCACTGAGGATCACGGTAATTCCACAGTGTCAATCACGGTAATTCCACAGTGTGATTCATGGCAATTTCACAGTGTGAATCGCGGTAAGTGCAAACTCAGAATCATGGTAATTCCACAGTGTGAATCACGGTAATAACACTGAGAATTACAGTAATTCCACAGTGTGAATCACTGTAATAACACACTGACAATCACAATAATTCCACAGTGCAAATGATGGCAATTTGAAAGTGCGAATCACGGAAATTCCACTCAGAATCTCGTTAATCCCACACTGAGAATCAGGGTAATTACACGGAGTGATCCCAGTAAGTACACAGTGCGATTCACGGTAATTGCACAGTGCGCATCACAGTAATAACACACTCAGAATCATGGTAATTCCACAGTGTGAAACACGGTAATTACACACTGAGAATCACGGTAATTCCACAGTGCGAATCACGGTAATAACACACTGAGAATCACGGTAATTCCACAGTATGAATCACGGTAATAACACACTGAGAATCACGGCAATTCCACAGTGCGAATCACGGTAATAACACAGTGAGAATCACGGTAATTCCACAGTGCGAATCACGGTAATAACACACTGAGAATCACGCTAATTCCACAGTGTGAATCACGGTAATAACACACTGAGAATCATGGTAATTCCACAGAGTGAATCAGAGTAATTACACAGTGAGAATCATGGTAATACCACACTGAGTATAACGGTAATTCCACAGAGTGAATCACAGTAATTACACAGTGAGAATCGTGATAATACCACACTGAGAATCAAGGTAATTCCACAGAGTTAATCACAGTAATTACACAGTGAGAATCATGGTAATACCACACTGAAAATCAAGATAATTCCACAGAGTGAATCACAGTAATTACACAGTGTGAATCACGGTAATAACACTCTGATTATCACGGTAATTCCACAGTGCGTATGACAGTAATAACACATTGAGAATCACGGTAATTCCATAGTGTCAATCACGGTAATTCCACAGAGCGATTCATGGCAATTCCACAGTGTGAATCAAGGTAAGTACAAACTGAGAATCACAGTAATTCCACAGTGCGAATCACGGTAATAACACACTGAGAATTACGATAATTCCACAGTGCAAATCATGGCATTTCCAAAGTGCGAATCACGGAAATTCCACTCAGAATCACGTAAATCCCACACTGAGAATCAGGATAATACCACAGTGCGAATCACAGTAATTACACAGTGCGAATCACGGTAATTACACACTGAGAATCACTGTAATTCCACCGTGCGAATCATGGTAATAACGCAGTGAGAATCAGGGCAATTCCACAGTGTGAATCACGGTAATAACACACTGAGAATCATGGTAATTCCACAGTGTGAATCACGGTAATTACACACTGAGAATCACGGCAATTCCACAGTGCGAATCACGCTAATAACACACTGCGAATCACGGCAATTCCACAGTGTGAATCACGGTAATTCCACAGTGTGAATCACTGTAATAACACACTGAGAATCATGGTAATTCCACAGTGTGAATCACGGTAATTCCACAGTGCGAATCACAGTAATACCACAGTGAGAATCATGGTAAATCCATACTGAGAATCACGGTAATTCCACAGAGTTAATCACAGTAATTACACAGTGAGAATCATGGTAAAACCACACAGAGAATCAAGATAATTCCACAGAGTGAATGACAGTAATTACGCAGTGTGAATCACGGTAATAACACACTGAGGATCACGGTAATTCCACAGTGCTTATGACAGTAATAACAGACTGAGAATCACGGTAATTCCATAGTGTCAATCATGGTAATTCCACAGAGCGATTCATGGCAATTCCACAGTGTGAATCACGGTAACAACACACTGAGAATCATGGTAATTCCACAGAGTGAATCAGAGTAATTACACAGTGAGAATCGTGGTAATACCACACTGAGAATCAAGGTAACTCCACAGAGTGAATCACAGTAATTACACAGTGTGAATCATGCTAATAACTCACTGAGTATCACGATAATTCCACAGTGCGAATCACGGTAATAACACATTGAGAATCACGGTAATTCCACAGTGTCAATCACGGTAATTCCACAGTGTGATTCATGGCAATTCCACAGTGTGAATTGCGGTAAGTGCAATCTCAGAATCATGGTAATTCCACAGTGTGAATCACGGTAATAACACACTGAGAATTACAGTAATTCCACAGTGTGAATCACTGTAATAACACACTGACAATCACGATAATTCCACAGTGCAAATGATGGCAATTCGAAAGTGCGAATCACGGAAATTCCACTCAGAATCTCGGTAATCCCACACTGAGAATCAGGGTAATTCCACGGAGTGAATCACAGTAATTACACAGTGCGATTCACGGTAATTGCACAGTGCGCATCACAGTAATAACACACTCAGAATCATGGTAATTCCACAGTGTGAAACACGGTAATTACACACTGAGAATCACGGTAATTCCACAGTGCGAATCACGGTAATAACACACTGAGAATCACGGTAATTCCACAGTGTGAATCACGGTAATAACACACTGAGAATCACGGCAATTCACAGTGCGAATCACGGTAATAACACAGTGAGAATCACGGTAATTCCACAGTGCGAATCACGGTAATAAGACACTGAGAATCACGGTAATTCCACAGTGTGAATCACGGTAATAACACACTGAGAATCACGGCAATTCCACAGTGCGAATCACGGTAATAACACAGTGAGAATCACGGTAATTCCACAGTGCGAATCACGGTAATAACACACTGAGGATCACGGTAATTCCACAGTGCGTATGACAGTAATAACACACTGAGAATCACGGTAATTCCTTAGTGTCAATCATGGTAATTCCACAGAGCGATTCATGGCAATTCCACAGTGTGAATCACGGTAACAACACACTGAGAATCATGGTAATTCCACAGAGTGAATCAGAGTAATTACACAGTGAGAATCATGGTAATACCACACTGAGAAGAACGGTAATTCCACAGAATGCATCACAGCAATTACACAGTGAGAATCGTGATAATACCAGACTGAGAATCAAGGTAATTCACAGAGTTAATCACAGCAATTGGACAGTGAGAATCATGGTAATACCACACTGAAAATCAAGATAATTCCACAGAGTGAATCACAGTAATTACACAGTGTGAATCACGGTAATAACACACTGAGTATCATGGTAATTCCACAGTGCGTATGACAGTAATAACACATTGAGAATCACGGTTAATTCCATAGTGTCAATCACGGTAATTCCACAGAGCGATTCATGGCAATTCCACAGTGTGAATCATGGTAAGTACAAACTGAGAATCACAGTAATTCCACAGTGCGAATCGCGGTAATAACACACTGAGAATTACGATAATTCCACAGTGCAAATCATGGCAATTGCAAAGTGCGAATCACAGTAATTCCACTCAGAATCACCTTAATCCCACACTGAGAATCATGTGTAATTCCACAGAGTGAATCACAGTAATTACACAGTGCGAATCACGGTAATTTTACACTGATGATCACGGTTAATCCACAGTGCGAATCACGGTAATAACACACTGAGAATCAGGGCAATTCCACAGTGTGAATCAAGGCAATAACACACTGAGAATCATGGAAATTCCCCCCGTGTGAATCACGGTAATTACACACTGAGAATCACGGTAATTCCAGTGCGAATCACGGTAATAACACACTGAGAATTACGATAATTCCACAGTGCAAATCATGGCATTTCCAAAGTGCGAATCACGGAAATTCCACTCAGAATCACGTAAATCCCACACTGAGAATCAGGATAATACCACAGAGCGAATCACAGTAATTACACAGTGCGAATCACGGTAATTACACACTGAGAATCACTGTAATTCCACCGTGCGAATCATGGTAATAACGCAGTGAGAATCAGGGCAATTCCACAGTGTGAATCACGGTAATAACACACTGAGAATCATGGTAATTCCACAGTGTGAATCACGGTAATTACACACTGAGAATCACGGCAATTCCACAGTGCGAATCACGCTAATAACACACTGCGAATCACGGCAATTCCACAGTGTGAATCACGGTAATTCCACAGTGCGAATCACTGTAATAACACACTGAGAATCATGGTAATTCCACAGTGTGAATCACGGTAATTCCACAGTGCGAATCACAGAAATACCACAGTGAGAATCATGGTAAATCCATACTGAGAATCACGGTAATTCCACAGAGTGAATCACAGTAACTACACAGTGAGAATCATGGTAATACCACACTGAGAATCACGGTAAATTCCACAGAGTTAATCACAGTAATTACACAGTGAGAATCATGGTAAAACCACACAGAGAATCAAGATAATTCCACAGAGTGAATGACAGTAATTACGCAGTGTGAATCACGGTAATAACACACTGAGGATCACGGTAATTCCACAGTGCTTATGACAGTAATAACAGACTGAGAATCACGGTAATTCCATAGTGTCAATCATGGTAATTCCACAGAGCGATTCATGGCAATTCCACAGTGTGAATCACGGTAACAACACACTGAGAATCATGGTAATTCCACAGAGTGAATCAGAGTAATTACACAGTGAGAATCGTGGTAATACCACACTGAGAATCAAGGTAATTCCACAGAGTGAATCACAGTAATTACACAGTGTGAATCATGCTAATAACTCACTGAGTATCACGATAATTCCACAGTGCGAATCACGGTAATAACACATTGAGAATCACGGTAATTCCACAGTGTCAATCACGGTAATTCCACAGTGTGATTAATGGCAATTCCACAGTGTGAATTGCGTAAGTGCAATCTCAGAATCATGGTAATTCCACAGTGTGAATCACGGTAATAACACACTGAGAATTACAGTAATTCCACAGTGTGAATCACTGTAAATAACACACAGACAATCACGATAATTCCACGGTGCAAATGATGGCAATTCGAAAGTGCGAATCACGGAAATTCCACTCAGAATCTCGTTAATCCACACTGAGAATCAGGGTAATTCCACGGAGTGAATCACAGTAATTACACAGTGCGATTCACGGTAATTGCACAGTGCGCATCACAGTAATAACACACTCAGAATCATGGTAATTCCACAGTGTGAAACACGGTAATTACACACTGAGAATCACGGTAATTCCACAGTGCGAATCACGGTAATAACACACTGAGAATCACGGTAATTCCCACAGTGTGAATCACGGTAATAACACACTGAGAATCACGGCAATTCCACAGTGCGAATCACGGTAATAACACAGTGAGAATCACGGTAATTCCACAGTGCGAATCACGGTAATAAGACACTGAGAATCACGGTAATTCCACAGAGTGAATCACGGTAATAACACACTGAGAATCATGGTAATTCCACAGAGTGAATCAGAGTAAATTACTCAGTGAGAATCATGGTAATACCACACTGAGAATAACGGTAATTCCACAGAGTGAATCACAGTAATTACACAGTGAGAATCGTGATAATACCACACTGAGAATCAAGGTAATTCCACAGAGTTAATCACAGTAATTACACAGTGAGAATCATGGTAATACCACACTGAAAATCAAGATAATTCCACAGAGTGAATCACAGTAATTACACAGTGTGAATCACGGTAATAACACTCTGAGTATCACGGTAATTCCACAGTGCGTATGACAGTAATAACATATTGAGAATCACGGTAATTCCATAGTGCAAATCATGGCAATTCCAAAGTGCGAATCACGGAAATTCCACTCAGAATCACGTTAATCCCACACTGAGAATCAGGATAATTCCACAGAGCGAATCACGGTAATTACACAGTGCGAATCACGGTAATTACACACTGAGAATCACTGTAATTCCACCGTGCGAATCACGGTAATAACGCAGTGAGAATCAGGGCAATTCCACAGTGTGAATCACGGTAATAACACACTGAGAATCATGGTAATTCCACAGTGTGAATCACGGTAATTACACACTGAGAATCACGGCAATTCCACAGTGCGAATCACGCTAATAACACACTGCGAATCACGGCAATTCCACAGTGTGAATCACGGTAATTCCACAGTGCGAATCACTGTAATAACACACTGAGAATCATGGTAATTCCACAGTGTGAATCACGGTAATTCCACAGTGCGAATCACAGTAATACCACACTGAGAATCATGGTAAATCCATACTGAGAATCACGGTAATTCCACAGAGTGAATCATAGTAACTACACAGTGAGAATCATGGTAATACCACACTGAGATCACGGTAATTCCACAGAGTTGATCACAGTAATTACACAGTGAGAATCATGGTAATACCACACAGAGAATCAAGATAATTCCACAGAGTGAATGACAGTAATTACGCAGTGTGAATCACGGTAATAACACACTGAGGATCACGGTAATTCCACAGTGCGTATGACAGTAATAACACACTGAGAATCACGGTAATTCCTTAGTGCCAATCATGGTAATTCCACAGAGCGATTCATGGCAATTCCACAGTGTGAATCACGGTAACAACACACTGAGAATCATGGTAATTCCACAGAGTGAATCAGAGTAATTACACAGTGAGAATCATGGTAATACCACACTGAGAATAACGGTAATTCCACAGAATGCATCACAGCAATTACACAGTGAGAATCGTGATAATACCAGACTGAGAATCAAGGTAATTCCACAGAGTTAATCACAGCAATTGGACAGTGAGAATCATGGTAATACCACACTGAAAATCAAGATAATTCCACAGAGTGAATCACAGTAACTCCACAGTGTGAATCACGGTAATTACACACTGAGAATCACGGCAATTCCACAGTGCGAATCACGGTCACAACACACTGAGAATCAGGGCAATTCCACAGTGTGAATCACGGTAATAACACACTGAGCATCACGGTAATTCCACAGTACGAATCACGGTAATAACACACTGTGAATCACGGCAATTCCACGGTGTGAAACACGGTAATTCCACATTGCGAATCACAGTAATACCACACTGAGAATCATGGTAATTCCACAGTGTGAATCATGGTAATTCCAAAGTGCGAATCAGAGTAATACCACACTGAGAATCATGGTAATTCCACACTGAGGATCACGGTAATTCCACAGAGTTAATCACAGTAATTCCACATTGTGAATCATGGTAATTCCACACTGAGAATCACGGTAATTCCACAGAGTGAATCACGGTAATTACACAGTGATAATCATGGTAATTCCACAGTGTGAATCACGGTAACCACACACTGAGAATCATGGTAATTCCACAGAGTGAATCAGAATAATTACACAGTGAGAATCATGGTAATAACCACACTGAGAATAACGGTAATTCCTCAGAGTGGATCACAGTAATTACACAGTGAGAATCGTGGTAATACCACACTGAGAATCAATGGTAATTCCACAGAGTGAATCACAGTAATTACACAGTGTGAATCATGCTAATAACTCACTGAGTATCACGGTTAATCCACAGTGCGAATCACGGTAATAACACACTGAGAATCAGGGCAATTCCACAGTGTGAATCAAGGCAATAACACACTGAGAATCATGGAAATTCCCCAGTGTGAATCACGGTAATTACACACTGAGAATCACGGTAATTCTAGTGCGAATCACGGTAATAACACACTGTGAATCACGGCAATTCCACAGTGTGAATCACGGTAATACCACAGTGTGAATCACAGTAATACCACACTCAGAATCATGGTAATTCCACACTAAGAATCACGGTAATTCCACAGTGTGAATCATGGCAATTCCAAAGTGCGAATCACGGAAATTCCACTCAGAATCACATTAATCCCACACTGAGAATCAGGATAATTCCACAGAGCGAATCAGAGTAATTACACAGTGCGAATCACGGTAATTACACACTGAGAATCACTGTAATTCCACCGTGCGAATCACGGTAATAACGCAGTGAGAATCAGGGCAAATCCACAGTGTGAATCACGGTAATAACACACTGAGAATCATGGTAATTCCACAGTGTGAATCACGGTAATTACACACTGAGAATCACGGCAATTCCACAGTGCGAATCACAGTAATAACACACTGCGAATCACGGCAATTCCACAGTGTGAATCACGGTAATTCCACAGTGCGAATCACTGTAATAACACACTGAGAATCATGGTAATTCCACAGTGTGAATCACGGTAATTCCACAGTGCAAATCACAGTAATACAACAGTGAGAATCATGGTAAATCCATACTGAGAATCGCGGTAATTCCACAGAGTGAATCATAGTAACTACACAGTGAGAATCATGGTAATACCACACTGAGAATCAGGCTAATTCCACAGAGTTAATCACAGTAATTACACAGTGAGAATCATGGTAATACCACACAGAGAATCAAGATAATTCCACAGAGTGAATGACAGTAATTACGCAGTGTGAATCACGGTAATAACACACTGAGGTTCACGGACATTCCACAGTGTGTATGACAGTAATAACACACTGAGAATCACGGTAATTCCGTAGTGTCAATCATGCTAATTCCACAGAGCGATTCATGGCAATTCCACAGTGTGAATCACGGTAACAACACACTGAGAATCATGGCAATTCCACAGACTGAATCAGAGTAATTACACAGTGAGAATCGTGGTAATACCACACTGAGAATCAAGGTAATTCCACAGAGTGAATCACAGTAATTACACAGTGTGAATCATGCTAATAACTCACTGAGTATCACGATAATTCCACAGTGCGAATCACGGTAATAACACATTGAGAATCACGGTAATTCCACAGTGTCAATCACGGTAATTCCACAGGGTGATTCATGGCAATTCCACAGTGTGAATCGCGGTAAGTGCAATCTCAGAATCATGGTAATTCCACAGTGTGAATCACGGTAATAACACACTGAGAATTACAGTAATTCCACAGTGTGAATCACTGTAATAACACACTGACAATCACGATAATTCCACAGTGCAAATGATGGCAATTCGAAAGTGCGAATCACGGAAATTCCACTCAGAATCTCGTTAATCCCACACTGAGAATCAGGGTAATTCCACGGAGTGAATCACAGTAATTACACAGTGCGATTCACGGTAATTGCACAGTGCGCATCACAGTAATAACACACTCAGAATCATGGTAATTCCACAGTGTGAAACACGGTAATTACACACTGAGAATCACGGTAATTCCACAGTGCGAATCACGGTAATAACACACTGAGAATCACGGTAATTCCACAGTGTGAATCACGGTAATAACACACTGAGAATCACGGCAATTCCACAGTGCGAATCACGGTAATAACACAGTGAGAATCACGGTAATTCCACAGTGCGAATCACGGTAATAAGACACTGAGAATCACGGTAATTCCACAGTGTGAATCACGGTAATAACACACTGAGAATCATGGTAATTCCACAGAGTGAATCAGAGTAATTACACAGTGAGAATCATGGTAATACCACACTGAGAATAACGGTAATTCCACAGAGTGAATCACAGTAATTACACAGTGAGAATCGTGATAATACCACACTGAGAATCAAGGTAATTCCACAGAGTTAATCACAGTAATTACACAGTGAGAATCATGGTAATACCACACTGAAAATCAAGATAATTCCACAGAGTGAATCACAGTAATTACACAGTGTGAATCACGGTAATAACACTCTGAGTATCACGGTAATTCCACAGTGCGTATGACAGTAATAACATATTGAGAATCACGGTAATTCCATAGTGCAAATCATGGCAATTCCAAAGTGCGAATCACGGAAATTCCACTCAGAATCACGTTAATCCCACACTGAGAATCAGGATAATTCCACAGAGCGAATCACAGTAATTACACAGTGCGAATCACGGTAATTACACACTGAGAATCACTGTAATTCCACCGTGCGAATCACGGTAATAACGCAGTGAGAATCAGGGCAATTCCACAGTGTGAATCACGGTAATAACACACTGAGAATCATGGTAATTCCACAGTGTGAATCACGGTAATTACACACTGAGAATCACGGCAATTCCACAGTGCGAATCACGCTAATAACACACTGCGAATCACGGCAATTCCACAGTGTGAATCACGGTAATTCCACAGTGCGAATCACTGTAATAACACACTGAGAATCATGGTAATTCCACAGTGTGAATCACGGTAATTCCACAGTGCGAATCACAGTAATACCACTGAGAATCATGGCAAATCCATACTGAGAATCACGGTAATTCCACAGAGTGAATCATAGTAACTACACAGTGAGAATCATGGTAATACCACACTGAGAATCACGGTAATTCCACAGAGTTAATCACAGTAATTACACAGTGAGAATCATGGTAATACCACACAGAGAATCAAGATAATTCCACAGAGTGAATGACAGTAATTACGCAGTGTGAATCACGGTAATAACACACTGAGGATCACGGTAATTCCACAGTGCGTATGACAGTAATAACACACTGAGAATCACGGTAATTCCTTAGTGTCAATCATGGTAATTCCACAGAGCGATTCATGGCAATTCCACAGTGTGAATCACGGTAACAACACACTGAGAATCATGGTAATTCCACAGAGTGAATCAGAGTAATTACACAGTGAGAATCATGGTAATACCACACTGAGAATAACGGTAATTCCACAGAATGCATCACAGCAATTACACAGTGAGAATCGTGATAATACCAGACTGAGAATCAAGGTAATTCCACAGAGTTAATCACAGCAATTGGACAGTGAGAATCATGGTAATACCACACTGAAAATCAAGATAATTCCACAGAGTGAATCACAGTAATTACACAGTGTGAATCACGGTAATAACACACTGAGTATCATGGTAATTCCACAGTGCGTATGACAGTAATAACACATTGAGAATCACGGTAATTCCATAGTGTCAATCACGGTAATTCCACAGAGCGATTCATGGCAATTCCACAGTGTGAATCATGGTAAGTACAAACTGAGAATCACAGTAATTCCACAGTGCGAATCGCGGTAATAACACACTGAGAATTACGATAATTCCACAGTGCAAATCATGGCAATTGCAAAGTGCGAATCACAGTAATTCCACTCAGAATCACCTTAATCCCACACTGAGAATCAGTGTAATTCCACAGAGTGAATCACAGTAATTACACAGTGCGAATCACGGTAATAACACACTGAGAATCACGGTAATTCCACAGTGTGAATCACGGTAATAACACACTGAGAATCACGGCAATTCCACTGTGCGAATCACGGTAATAACACAGTGAGAATCACGGTAATTCCACAGTGCGAATCACGGTAATAAGACACTGAGAATCACGGTAATTCCACAGTGTGAATCACGGTAATAACACACTGAGAATCATGGTAATTCCACAGAGTGAATCAGAGTAATTACACAGTGAGAATCATGGTAATACCACACTGAGAATAACGGTAATTCCACAGAGTGAATCACAGTAATTACACAGTGAGAATCGTGATAATACCACACTGAGAATCAAGGTAATTCCACAGAGTTAATCACAGTAATTACACAGTGAGAATCATGGTAATACCACACTGAAAATCAAGATAATTCCACAGAGTGAATCACAGTAATTACACAGTGTGAATCACGGTAATAACACTCTGAGTATCACGGTAATTCCACAGTGCGTATGACAGTAATAACATATTGAGAATCACGGTAATTCCATAGTGCAAATCATGGCAATTCCAAAGTGCGAGTCACGGAAATTCCACTCAGAATCACGTTAATCCCACACTGAGAATCAGGATAATTCCACAGAGCGAATCACAGTAATTACACAGTGCGAATCACGGTAATTACACACTGAGAATCACTGTAATTCCACCGTGCGAATCACGGTAATAACGCAGTGAGAATCAGGGCAATTCCACAGTGTGAATCACGGTAATAACACACTGAGAATCATGGTAATTCCACAGTGTGAATCACGGTAATTACACACTGAGAATCACGGCAATTCCACAGTGCGAATCACGCTAATAACACACTGCGAATCACGGCAATTCCACAGTGTGAATCACGGTAATTCCACAGTGCGAATCACTGTAATAACACACTGAGAATCATGGTAATTCCACAGTGTGAATCACGGTAATTCCACAGTGCGAATCACAGTAATACCACTGAGAATCATGGTAAATCCATA
This sequence comes from Isurus oxyrinchus, assembly GCA_026770705.1. Taxonomy (NCBI): domain Eukaryota; kingdom Metazoa; phylum Chordata; class Chondrichthyes; order Lamniformes; family Lamnidae; genus Isurus; species Isurus oxyrinchus. Next base: position 27,318 of record JANJGN010003198.1, read on the forward strand.
CTGAGAATCACGGTAATTGCACAGAGTGAATCATAGTAACTACACAGTGAGAATCATGGTAATACCACACTGAGAATCACGGTAATTCCACAGAGTTAATCACAGTAATTACACAGTGAGAATCATGGTAATACCACACAGAGAATCAAGATAATTCCACAGAGTGAATGACAGTAATTACGCAGTGTGAATCACGGTAATAACACACTGAGGATCACGGTAATTCCACAGTGCGTATGACAGTAATAACACACTGAGAATCACGGTAATTCCTTAGTGTCAATCATGGTAATTCCACAGAGCGATTCATGGCAATTCCACAGTGTGAATCACGGTAACAACACACTGAGAATCATGGTAATTCCACAGAGTGAATCAGAGTAATTACACAGTGAGAATCATGGTAATACCACACTGAGAATAACGGTAATTCCACAGAATGCATCACAGCAATTACACAGTGAGAATCGTGATAATACCACACTGAGAATCAAGGTAATTCCACAGAGTTAATCACAGCAATTGGACAGTGAGAATCATGGTAATACCACACTGAAAATCAAGATAATTCCGCAGAGTGAATCACAGTAATTACACAGTGTGAATCACGGTAATAACACACTGAGTATCATGGTAATTCCACAGTGCGTATGACAGTAATAACACATTGAGAATCACGGTAATTCCATAGTGTCAATCACGGTAATTCCACAGTGCGATTCATGGCAATTCCACAGTGTGAATCATGGTAAGTACAAACTGAGAATCACAGTAATTCCACAGTGCGAATCGCGGTAATAACACGCTGAGAATTACGATAATTCCACAGTGCAAATCATGGCAATTGCAAAGTGCGAATCACAGTAATTCCACTCAGAATCACCTTAATCCCACACTGAGAATCAGTGTAATTCCACAGAGTGAATCACAGTAATTACACAGTGCGAATCACGGTAATTTTACACTGATGATCACGGTTAATCCACAGTGCGAATCACGGTAATAACACACTGAGAATCAGGGCAATTCCACAGTGTGAATCAAGGCAATAACACACTGAGAATCATGGAAATTCCCCCGTGTGAATCACGGTAATTACACACTGAGAATCACGGTAATTCCAGTGCGAATCACGGTAATAACACACTGTGAATCACGGCAATTCCACAGTGTGAATCACGGTAATAGCACACTCAGAATCATGGTAATTCCACACTAAGAATCACGGTAATTCCACAGTGTGAATCACAATAATTACACAGTGAGAATCATGGTAATAACACACTGAGAATCACGGCAATTCCACAGTGCGAATCACGCTAATAACACACTGCGAATCACGGCAATTCCACAGTGTGAATCACGGTAATTCCACAGTGCGAATCACTGTAATAACACACTGAGAATCATGGTAATTCCACAGTGTGAATCACGGTAATTCCACAGTGCGAATCACAGTAATACCACTGAGAATCATGGCAAATCCATACTGAGAATCACGGTAATTCCACAGAGTGAATCATAGTAACTACACAGTGAGAATCATGGTAATACCACACTGAGAATCACGGTAATTCCACAGAGTTAATCACAGTAATTACACAGTGAGAATCATGGTAATACCACACAGAGAATCAAGATAATTCCACAGAGTGAATGACAGTAATTACGCAGTGTGAATCACGGTAATAACACACTGAGGATCACGGTAATTCCACAGTGCGTATGACAGTAATAACACACTGAGAATCACGGTAATTCCTTAGTGTCAATCATGGTAATTCCACAGAGCGATTCATGGCAATTCCACAGTGTGAATCACGGTAACAACACACTGAGAATCATGGTAATTCCACAGAGTGAATCAGAGTAATTACACAGTGAGAATCATGGTAATACCACACTGAGAATAACGGTAATTCCACAGAATGCATCACAGCAATTACACAGTGAGAATCGTGATAATACCAGACTGAGAATCAAGGTAATTCCACAGAGTTAATCACAGCAATTGGACAGTGAGAATCATGGTAATACCACACTGAAAATCAAGATAATTCCACAGAGTGAATCACAGTAATTACACAGTGTGAATCACGGTAATAACACACTGAGTATCATGGTAATTCCACAGTGCGTATGACAGTAATAACACATTGAGAATCACGGTAATTCCATAGTGTCAATCACGGTAATTCCACAGAGCGATTCATGGCAATTCCACAGTGTGAATCATGGTAAGTACAAACTGAGAATCACAGTAATTCCACAGTGCGAATCGCGGTAATAACACACTGAGAATTACGATAATTCCACAGTGCAAATCATGGCAATTGCAAAGTGCGAATCACAGTAATTCCACTCAGAATCACCTTAATCCCACACTGAGAATCAGTGTAATTCCACAGAGTGAATCACAGTAATTACACAGTGCGAATCACGGTAATAACACACTGAGAATCACGGTAATTCCACAGTGTGAATCACGGTAATAACACACTGAGAATCACGGCAATTCCACTGTGCGAATCACGGTAATAACACAGTGAGAATCACGGTAATTCCACAGTGCGAATCACGGTAATAAGACACTGAGAATCACGGTAATTCCACAGTGTGAATCACGGTAATAACACACTGAGAATCATGGTAATTCCACAGAGTGAATCAGAGTAATTACACAGTGAGAATCATGGTAATACCACACTGAGAATAACGGTAATTCCACAGAGTGAATCACAGTAATTACACAGTGAGAATCGTGATAATACCACACTGAGAATCAAGGTAATTCCACAGAGTTAATCACAGTAATTACACAGTGAGAATCATGGTAATACCACACTGAAAATCAAGATAATTCCACAGAGTGAATCACAGTAATTACACAGTGTGAATCACGGTAATAACACTCTGAGTATCACGGTAATTCCACAGTGCGTATGACAGTAATAACATATTGAGAATCACGGTAATTCCATAGTGCAAATCATGGCAATTCCAAAGTGCGAGTCACGGAAATTCCACTCAGAATCACGTTAATCCCACACTGAGAATCAGGATAATTCCACAGAGCGAATCACAGTAATTACACAGTGCGAATCACGGTAATTACACACTGAGAATCACTGTAATTCCACCGTGCGAATCACGGTAATAACGCAGTGAGAATCAGGGCAATTCCACAGTGTGAATCACGGTAATAACACACTGAGAATCATGGTAATTCCACAGTGTGAATCACGGTAATTACACACTGAGAATCACGGCAATTCCACAGTGCGAATCACGCTAATAACACACTGCGAATCACGGCAATTCCACAGTGTGAATCACGGTAATTCCACAGTGCGAATCACTGTAATAACACACTGAGAATCATGGTAATTCCACAGTGTGAATCACGGTAATTCCACAGTGCGAATCACAGTAATACCACTGAGAATCATGGTAAATCCATACTGAGAATCACGGTAATTGCACAGAGTGAATCATAGTAACTACACAGTGAGAATCATGGTAATACCACACTGAGAATCACGGTAATTCCACAGAGTTAATCACAGTAATTACACAGTGAGAATCATGGTAATACCACACAGAGAATCAAGATAATTCCACAGAGTGAATGACAGTAATTACGCAGTGTGAATCACGGTAATAACACACTGAGGATCACGGTAATTCCACAGTGCGTATGACAGTAATAACACACTGAGAATCACGGTAATTCCTTAGTGTCAATCATGGTAATTCCACAGAGCGATTCATGGCAATTCCACAGTGTGAATCACGGTAACAACACACTGAGAATCATGGTAATTCCACAGAGTGAATCAGAGTAATTACACAGTGAGAATCATGGTAATACCACACTGAGAATAACGGTAATTCCACAGAATGCATCACAGCAATTACACAGTGAGAATCGTGATAATACCACACTGAGAATCAAGGTAATTCCACAGAGTTAATCACAGCAATTGGACAGTGAGAATCATGGTAATACCACACTGAAAATCAAGATAATTCCGCAGAGTGAATCACAGTAATTACACAGTGTGAATCACGGTAATAACACACTGAGTATCATGGTAATTCCACAGTGCGTATGACAGTAATAACACATTGAGAATCACGGTAATTCCATAGTGTCAATCACGGTAATTCCACAGTGCGATTCATGGCAATTCCACAGTGTGAATCATGGTAAGTACAAACTGAGAATCACAGTAATTCCACAGTGCGAATCGCGGTAATAACACGCTGAGAATTACGATAATTCCACAGTGCAAATCATGGCAATTGCAAAGTGCGAATCACAGTAATTCCACTCAGAATCACCTTAATCCCACACTGAGAATCAGTGTAATTCCACAGAGTGAATCACAGTAATTACACAGTGCGAATCACGGTAATTTTACACTGATGATCACGGTTAATCCACAGTGCGAATCACGGTAATAACACACTGAGAATCAGGGCAATTCCACAGTGTGAATCAAGGCAATAACACACTGAGAATCATGGAAATTCCCCCGTGTGAATCACGGTAATTACACACTGAGAATCACGGTAATTCCAGTGCGAATCACGGTAATAACACACTGTGAATCACGGCAATTCCACAGTGTGAATCACGGTAATAGCACACTCAGAATCATGGTAATTCCACACTAAGAATCACGGTAATTCCACAGTGTGAATCACAATAATTACACAGTGAGAATCATGGTAATAACACACTGAGAATCAGGGTAATTCCACAGTGTGAATCACAGCAATTACACAGTGTGAATCATGGTAATTAGACACTGAGAGTCACGGTAATTCCACAGTGCGAATCACGGTCACAACACACTGAGAATCAGGGCAATTCCACAGTGTGAATCACGGTAATAACACACTGAGCATCACGGTAATTCCACAGTGCGAATCACGGTAATAACACACTGTGAATCACGGCAATTCCACGGTGTGAAACACGGTAATTCCACAGTGCGAATCATAGTAATACCACACTGAGAATCATGGTAATTCCACACTGAGGATCACGGTAATTCCACAGAGTTAATCACAGTAATTCCACATTGTGAATCATGGTAATTCCACACTGAGAATCACGGTAATTCCACAGAGTGAATCACGGTAATTACACAGTGAGAATCATGGTAATTCCACAGTGTGAATCACGGTAACCACACACTGAGAATCATGGTAATTCCACAGAGTGAATCAGAATAATTACACAGTGAGAATCATGGTAATACCACACTGAGAATAACGGTAATTCCTCAGAGTGGATCACAGTAATTACACAGTGAGAATCGTGGTAATACCACACTGAGAATCAAGGTAATTCCACAGAGTGAATCACAGTAATTACACAGTGTGAATCATGCTAATTTCTCACTGAGTATCACGATAATTCCACAGTGCGAATCACGGTAATAACACACTGAGAATCACGGTAATTCCACAGTGTCAATCACGGTAATTCCACAGTGTGATTCATGGCAATTTCACAGTGTGAATCGCGGTAAGTGCAAACTCAGAATCATGGTAATTCCACAGTGTGAATCACGGTAATAACACACTGAGAATTACAGTAATTCCACAGTGTGAATCACTGTAATAAAACACTGACAATCACGATAATTCCACAGTGCAAATGATGGCAATTCGAAAGTGCGAATCATGGAAATTCCACTCAGAATCTCGTTAATCCCACACTGAGAATCAGGGTAATTCCACGGAGTGAATCCCAGTAATTACACAGTGCGATTCACGGTAATTGCACAGTGCACATCACCGTAATAACACACTGAGAATCACTGTAATTCCACCGTGCGAATCACAATAATTGCACAGTGAGAATCATGGTAATTCCACAGTGTGAAACACGGTAATTACACACTGAGAATCACGGTAATTCCACAGTGCGAATCACGGTAATAACACAGTGAGAATCACGGTAATTACACACTGAGAATCACTGTAATTCCACCGTGCGAATCACGGTAATAACGCAGTGAGAATCAGGGCAATTCCACAGTGTGAATCACGGTAATAACACACTGAGAATCATGGTAATTCCACAGTGTGAATCACGGTAATTACACACTGAGAATCACGGCAATTCCACAGTGCGAATCACGCTAATAACACACTGCGAATCACGGCAATTCCACAGTGTGAATCACGGTAATTCCACAGTGCGAATCACTGTAATAACACACTGAGAATCATGGTAATTCCACAGTGTGAATCACGGTAATTCCACAGTGCGAATCACAGTAATACCACTGAGAATCATGGTAAATCCATACTGAGAATCACGGTAATTCCACAGAGTGAATCATAGTAACTACACAGTGAGAATCATGGTAATACCACACTGAGAATCACGGTAATTCCACAGAGTTATTCACAGTAATTACACAGTGAGAATCATGGTAATACCACACAGAGAATCAAGATAATTCCACAGAGTGAATGACAGTAATTACGCAGTGTGAATCACGGTAATAACACACTGAGGATCACGGTAATTCCACAGTGCGTATGACAGTAATAACACACTGAGAATCACGGTAATTCCTTAGTGTCAATCATGGTAATTCCACAGAGCGATTCATGGCAATTCCACAGGGTGAATCACGGTAACAACACACTGAGAATCATGGAAATTCCACAGAGTGAATCAGAGTAATTACACAGTGAGAATCATGGTAATACCACACTGAGAATAACGGTAATTCCACAGAATGCATCACAGCAATTACACAGTGAGAATCGTGATAATACCACACTGAGAATCAAGGTAATTCCACAGAGTTAATCACAGCAATTGGACAGTGAGAATCATGGTAATACCACACTGAAAATCAAGATAATTCCACATAGTGAATCACAGTAATTACACAGTGTGAATCACGGTAATAACACACTGAGTATCATGGTAATTCCACAGTGCGTATGACAGTAATAACACATTGAGAATCACGGTAATTCCATAGTGTCAATCACGGTAATTCCACAGAGCGATTCATGGCAATTCCACAGTGTGAATCATGGTAAGTACAAACTGAGAATCACAGTAATTCCACAGTGCGAATCGCGGTAATAACACACTGAGAATTACGATAATTCCACAGTGCAAATCATGGCAATTGCAAAGTGCGAATCACAGTAATTCCACTCAGAATCACCTTAATCCCACACTGAGAATCAGTGTAATTCCAAAGAGTGAATCACAGTAATTACACAGTGCGAATCACGGTAATAACACACTGAGAATCACGGTAATTCCACAGTGTGAATCACGGTAATAACACACTGAGAATCACGGCAATTCCACTGTGCGAATCACGGTAATAACACAGTGAGAATCACGGTAATTCCACAGTGCGAATCACGGTAATAAGACACTGAGAATCACGGTAATTCCACAGTGTGAATCACGGTAATAACACACTGAGAATCATGGTAATTCCACAGAGTGAATCAGAGTAATTACACAGTGAGAATCATGGTAATACCACACTGAGAATAACGGTAATTCCACAGAGTGAATCACAGTAATTACACAGTGAGAATCGTGATAATACCACACTGAGAATCAAGGTAATTCCACAGAGTTAATCACAGTAATTACACAGTGAGAATCATGGTAATACCACACTGAAAATCAAGATCATTCCACAGAGTGAATCACAGTAATTACACAGTGTGAATCACGGTAATAACACTCTGAGTAACACGGTAATTCCACAGTGCGTATGACAGTAATAACATATTGAGAATCACGGTAATTCCATAGTGCAAATCATGGCAATTCCAAAGTGCGAATCACGGAAATTCCACTCAGAATCACGTTAATCCCACACTGAGAATCAGGATAATTCCACAGAGCGAATCACAGTAATTACACAGTGCGAATCACGGTAATTACACACTGAGAATCAGTGTAATTCCACCGTGCGAATCACGGTAATAACGCAGTGAGAATCAGGGCAATTCCACAGTGTGAATCACGGTAATAACACACTGAGAATCATGGTAATTCCACAGTGTGAATCACGGTAATTACACACTGAGAATCACGGCAATTCCACAGTGCGAATCACGCTAATAACACACTGCGAATCACGGCAATTCCACAGTGTGAATCACGGTAATTCCACAGTGCGAATCACTGTAATAACACACTGAGAATCATGGTAATTCCACAGTGTGAATCACGGTAATTCCACAGTGCGAATCACAGTAATACCACTGAGAATCATGGTAAATCCATACTGAGAATCACGGTAATTCCACAGAGTGAATCATAGTAACTACACAGTGAGAATCATGGTAATACCACACTGAGAATCACGGTAATTCCACAGAGTTAATCACAGTAATTACACAGTGAGAATCATGGTAATACCACACAGAGAATCAAGATAATTCCACAGAGTGAATGACAGTAATTACGCAGTGTGAATCACGGTAATAACACACTGAGGATCACGGTAATTCCACAGTGCGTATGACAGTAATAACACACTGAGAATCACGGTAATTCCTTAGTGTCAATCATGGTAATTCCACAGAGCGATTCATGGCAATTCCACAGTGTGAATCACGGTAACAACACACTGAGAATCATGGTAATTCCACAGAGTGAATCAGAGTAATTACACAGTGAGAATCATGGTAATACCACACTGAGAATAACGGTAATTCCACAGAATGCATCACAGCAATTACACAGTGAGAATCATGATAATACCACACTGAGAATCAAGGTAATTCCACAGAGTTAATCACAGCAATTGGACAGTGAGAATCATGGTAATACCACACTGAAAATCAAGATAATTCCACAGAGTGAATCACAGTAATTACACAGTGTGAATCACGGTAATAACACACTGAGTATCATGGTAATTCCACAGTGCGTATGACAGTAATAACACATTGAGAATCACGGTAATTCCATAGTGTCAATCACGGTAATTCCACAGAGCGATTCATGGCAATTCCACAGTGTGAATCATGGTAAGTACAAACTGAGAATCACAGTAATTCCACAGTGCGAATCGCGGTAATAACACACTGAGAATTACGATAATTCCACAGTGCAAATCATGGCAATTGCAAAGTGCGAATCACAGTAATTCCACTCAGAATCACCTTAATCCCACACTGAGAATCAGTGTAATTCCACAGAGTGAATCACAGTAATTACACAGTGCGAATCACGGTAATAACACACTGAGAATCACGGTAATTCCACAGTGTGAATCACGGTAATAACACACTGAGAATCACGGCAATTCCACAGTGCGAATCACGGTAATAACACAGTGAGAATCACGGTAATTCCACAGTGCGAATCACGGTAATAAGACACTGAGAATCACGGTAATTCCACAGTGTGAATCACGGTAATAACACACTGAGAATCATGGTAATTCCACAGAGTGAATCAGAGTAATTACACAGTGAGAATCATGGTAATACCACACTGAGAATAACGGTAATTCCACAGAGTGAATCACAGTAATTACACAGTGAGAATCGTGATAATACCACACTGAGAATCAAGGTAATTCCACAGAGTTAATCACAGTAATTACACAGTGAGAATCATGGTAATACCACACTGAAAATCAAGATAATTCCACAGAGTGAATCACAGTAATTACACAGTGTGAATCACGGTAATAACACTCTGAGTATCACGGTAATTCCACAGTGCGTATGACAGTAATAACATATTGAGAATCACGGTAATTCCATAGTGCAAATCATGGCAATTCCAAAGTGCGAATCACGGAAATTCCACTCAGAATCACGTTAATCCCACACTGAGAATCAGGATAATTCCACAGAGCGAATCACAGTAATTACACAGTGCGAATCACGGTAATTACACACTGAGAATCACTGTAATTCCACCGTGCGAATCACGGTAATAACGCAGTGAGAATCAGGGCAATTCCACAGTGTGAATCACGGTAATAACACACTGAGAATCATGATAATTCCACAGTGTGAATCACGGTAATTACACACTGAGAATCACGGCAATTCCACAGTGCGAATCACGCTAATAACACACTGCGAATCACGGCAATTCCACAGTGTGAATCACGGTAATTCCACAGTGCGAATCACTGTAATAACACACTGAGAATCATGGTAATTCCACAGTGTGAATCACGGTAATTCCACAGTGCGAATCACAGTAATACCACTGAGAATCATGGTAAATCCATACTGAGAATCACGGTAATTCCACAGAGTGAATCATAGCAACTACACAGTGAGAATCATGGTAATACCACACTGAGAATCACGGTAATTCCACAGAGTTAATCACAGTAATTACACAGTGAGAATCATGGTAATACCACACAGAGAATCAAGATAATTCCACAGAGTGAATGACAGTAATTACGCAGTGTGAATCACGGTAATAACACACTGAGGATCACGGTAATTCCACAGTGCGTATGACAGTAATAACACACTGAGAATCACGGTAATTCCTTAGTGTCAATCATGGTAATTCCACAGAGCGATTCATGGCAATTCCACAGTGTGAATCACGGTAACAACACACTGAGAATCATGGTAATTCCACAGAGTGAATCAGAGTAATTACACAGTGAGAATCATGGTAATACCACACTGAGAATAACGGTAATTCCACAGAATGCATCACAGCAATTACACAGTGAGAATCATGATAATACCACACTGAGAATCAAGGTAATTCCACAGAGTTAATCACAGCAATTGGACAGTGAGAATCATGGTAATACCACACTGAAAATCAAGATAATTCCACAGAGTGAATCACAGTAATTACACAGTGTGAATCACGGTAATAACACACTGAGTATCATGGTAATTCCACAGTGCGTATGACAGTAATAACACATTGAGAATCACGGTAATTCCATAGTGTCAATCACGGTAATTCCACAGAGCGATTCATGGCAATTCCACAGTGTGAATCATGGTAAGTACAAACTGAGAATCACAGTAATTCCACAGTGCGAATCGCGGTAATAACACGCTGAGAATTACGATAATTCCACAGTGCAAATCATGGCAATTGCAAAGTGCGAATCACAGTAATTCCACTCAGAATCACCTTAATCCCACACTGAGAATCAGTGTAATTCCACAGAGTGAATCACAGTAATTACACAGTGCGAATCACGGTAATTTTACACTGATGATCACGGTTAATCCACAGTGCGAATCACGGTAATAACACACTGAGAATCAGGGCAATTCCACAGTGTGAATCAAGGCAATAACACACTGAGAATCATGGAAATTCCCCCGTGTGAATCACGGTAATTACACACTGAGAATCACGGTAATTCCAGTGTGAATCACGGTAATAACACACTGTGAATCACGGCAATTCCACAGTGTGAATCACGGTAATAGCACACTCAGAATCATGGTAATTCCACACTAAGAATCACGGTAATTCCACAGTGTGAATCACAATAATTACACAGTGAGAATCATGGTAATAACACACTGAGAATCAGGGTAATTCCACAGTGTGAATCACAGCAATTACACAGTGTGAATCATGGTAATTAGACACTGAGAGTCACGGTAATTCCACAGTGCGAATCACGGTCACAACACACTGAGAATCAGGGCAATTCCACAGTGTGAATCACGGTAATAACACACTGAGCATCACGGTAATTCCACAGTGCGAATCACGGTAATAACACACTGTGAATCACGGCAATTCCACGGTGTGAAACACGGTAATTCCAAAGTGCGAATCATAGTAATACCACACTGAGAATCATGGTAATTCCACACTGAGGATCACGGTAATTCCACAGAGTTAATCACAGTAATTCCACATTGTGAATCATGGTAATTCCACACTGAGAATCACGGTAATTCCACAGAGTGAATCACGGTAACTACACAGTGAGAATCATGGTAATTCCACAGTGTGAATCACGGTAACCACACACTGAGAATCATGGTAATTCCACAGAGTGAATCAGAATAATTACACAGTGAGAATCATGGTAATACCACACTGAGAATAACGGTAATTCCTCAGAGTGGATCACAGTAATTACACAGTGAGAATCGTGGTAATACCACACTGAGAATCAAGGTAATTCCACAGAGTGAATCACAGTAATTACACAGTGTGAATCATGCTAATAACTCACTGAGTATCACGATAATTCCACAGTGCGAATCACGGTAATAACACACTGAGAATCACGGTAATTCCACAGTGTCAATCACGGTAATTCCACAGTGTGATTCATGGCAATTTCACAGTGTGAATCGCGGTAAGTGCAAACTCAGAATCATGGTAATTCCACAGTGTGAATCACGGTAATAACACACTGAGAATTACAGTAATTCCACAGTGTGAATCACTGTAATAAAACACTGACAATCACGATAATTCCACAGTGCAAATGATGGCAATTCGAAAGTGCGAATCATGGAAATTCCACTCAGAATCTCGTTAATCCCACACTGAGAATCAGGGTAATTCCACGGAGTGAATCCCAGTAATTACACAGTGCGATTCACGGTAATTGCACAGTGCACATCACCGTAATAACACACTGAGAATCACTGTAATTCCACCGTGCGAATCACAATATTGCACAGTGAGAATCATGGTAATTCCACAGTGTGAAACACGGTAATTACACACTGAGAATCACGGTAATTCCACAGTGCGAATCACGGTAATAACACAGTGAGAATCACGGTAATTACACACTGAGAATCACTGTAATTCACCGTGCGAATCACGGTAATAACGCAGTGAGAATCAGGGCAATTCCACAGTGTGAATCACGGTAATAACACACTGAGAATCATGGTAATTCCACAGTGTGAATCACGGTAATTACACACTGAGAATCACGGCAATTCCACAGTGCGAATCACGCTAATAACACACTGCGAATCACGGCAATTCCACAGTGTGAATCACGGTAATTCCACAGTGCGAATCACTGTAATAACACACTGAGAATCATGGTAATTCCACAGTGTGAATCACGGTAATTCCACAGTGCGAATCACAGTAATACACTGAGAATCATGGTAAATCCATACTGAGAATCACGGTAATTCCACAGAGTGAATCATAGTAACTACACAGTGAGAATCATGGTAATACCACACTGAGAATCACGGTAATTCCACAGAGTTATTCACAGTAATTACACAGTGAGAATCATGGTAATACCACACAGAGAATCAAGATAATTCCACAGAGTGAATGACAGTAATTACGCAGTGTGAATCACGGTAATAACACACTGAGGATCACGGTAATTCCACAGTGCGTATGACAGTAATAACACACTGAGAATCACGGTAATTCCTTAGTGTCAATCATGGTAATTCCACAGAGCGATTCATGGCAATTCCACAGGGTGAATCACGGTAACAACACACTGAGAATCATGGAAATTCCACAGAGTGAATCAGAGTAATTACACAGTGAGAATCATGGTAATACCACACTGAGAATAACGGTAATTCCACAGAATGCATCACAGCAATTACACAGTGAGAATCGTGATAATACCACACTGAGAATCAAGGTAATTCCACAGAGTTAATCACAGCAATTGGACAGTGAGAATCATGGTAATACCACACTGAAAATCAAGATAATTCCACATAGTGAATCACAGTAATTACACAGTGTGAATCACGGTAATAACACACTGAGTATCATGGTAATTCCACAGTGCGTATGACAGTAATAACACATTGAGAATCACGGTAATTCCATAGTGTCAATCACGGTAATTCCACAGAGCGATTCATGGCAATTCACAGTGTGAATCATGGTAAGTACAAACTGAGAATCACAGTAATTCCACAGTGCGAATCGCGGTAATAACACACTGAGAATTACGATAATTCCACAGTGCAAATCATGGCAATTGCAAAGTGCGAATCACAGTAATTCCACTCAGAATCACCTTAATCCCACACTGAGAATCAGTGTAATTCCAAAGAGTGAATCACAGTAATTACACAGTGCGAATCACGGTAATAACACACTGAGAATCACGGTAATTCCACAGTGTGAATCACGGTAATAACACACTGAGAATCACGGCAATTCCACTGTGCGAATCACGGTAATAACACAGTGAGAATCACGGTAATTCCACAGTGCGAATCACGGTAATAAGACACTGAGAATCACGGTAATTCCACAGTGTGAATCACGGTAATAACACACTGAGAATCATGGTAATTCCACAGAGTGAATCAGAGTAATTACACAGTGAGAATCATGGTAATACCACACTGAGAATAACGGTAATTCCACAGAGTGAATCACAGTAATTACACAGTGAGAATCGTGATAATACCACACTGAGAATCAAGGTAATTCCACAGAGTTAATCACAGTAATTACACAGTGAGAATCATGGTAATACCACACTGAAAATCAAGATAATTCCACAGAGTGAATCACAGTAATTACACAGTGTGAATCACGGTAATAACACTCTGAGTATCACGGTAATTCCACAGTGCGTATGACAGTAATAACATATTGAGAATCACGGTAATTCCATAGTGCAAATCATGGCAATTCCAAGTGCGAATCACGGAAATTCCACTCAGAATCACGTTATATCCCACACTGAGAATCAGGATAATTCCACAGAGCGAATCACAGTAATTACACAGTGCGAATCACGGTAATTACACACTGAGAATCACTGTAATTCCACCGTGCGAATCACGGTAATAACGCAGTGAGAATCAGGGCAATTCCACAGTGTGAATCACGGTAATAACACACTGAGAATCATGGTAATTCCACAGTGTGAATCACGGTAATTACACACTGAGAATCACGGCAATTCCACAGTGCGAATCACGCTAATAACACACTGCGAATCACGGCAATTCCACAGTGTGAATCACGGTAATTCCACAGTGCGAATCACTGTAATAACACACTGAGAATCATGGTAATTCCACAGTGTGAATCACGGTAATTCCACAGTGCGAATCACAGTAATACCACTGAGAATCATGGTAAATCCATACTGAGAATCACGGTAATTCCACAGAGTGAATCATAGTAACTACACAGTGAGAATCATGGTAATACCACACTGAGAATCACGGTAATTCCACAGAGTTAATCACAGTAATTACACAGTGAGAATCATGGTAATACCACACAGAGAATCAAGATAATTCCACAGAGTGAATGACAGTAATTACGCAGTGTGAATCACGGTAATAACACACTGAGGATCACGGTAATTCCACAGTGCGTATGACAGTAATAACACACTGAGAATCACGGTAATTCCTTAGTGTCAATCATGGTAATTCCACAGAGCGATTCATGGCAATTCCACAGTGTGAATCACGGTAACAACACACTGAGAATCATGGTAATTCCACAGAGTGAATCAGAGTAATTACACAGTGAGAATCATGGTAATACCACACTGAGAATAACGGTAATTCCACAGAATGCATCACAGCAATTACACAGTGAGAATCATGATAATACCACACTGAGAATCAAGGTAATTCCACAGAGTTAATCACAGCAATTGGACAGTGAGAATCATGGTAATACCACACTGAAAATCAAGATAATTCCACAGAGTGAATCACAGTAATTACACAGTGTGAATCACGGTAATAACACCACTGAGTATCATGGTAATTCCACAGTGCGTATGACAGTAATAACACATTGAGAATCACGGTAATTCCATAGTGTCAATCACGGTAATTCCACAGAGCGATTCATGGCAATTCCACAGTGTGAATCATGGTAAGTACAAACTGAGAATCACAGTAATTCCACAGTGCGAATCGCGGTAATAACACACTGAGAATTACGATAATTCCACAGTGCAAATCATGGCAATTGCAAAGTGCGAATCACAGTAATTCCACTCAGAATCACCTTAATCCCACACTGAGAATCAGTGTAATTCCACAGAGTGAATCACAGTAATTACACAGTGCGAATCACGGTAATAACACACTGAGAATCACGGTAATTCCACAGTGTGAATCACGGTAATAACACACTGAGAATCACGGCAATTCCACAGTGCGAATCACGGTAATAACACAGTGAGAATCACGGTAATTCCACAGTGCGAATCACGGTAATAAGACACTGAGAATCACGGTAATTCCACAGTGTGAATCACGGTAAAAACACACTGAGAATCATGGTAATTCCACAGAGTGAATCAGAGTAATTACACAGTGAGAATCATGGTAATACCACACTGAGAATAACGGTAATTCCACAGAGTGAATCACAGTAATTACACAGTGAGAATCGTGATAATACCACACTGAGAATCAAGGTAATTCCACAGAGTTAATCACAGTAATTACACAGTGAGAATCATGGTAATACCACACTGAAAATCAAGATAATTCCACAGAGTGAATCACAGTAATTACACAGTGTGAATCACGGTAATAACACTCTGAGTATCACGGTAATTCCACAGTGCGTATGACAGTAATAACATATTGAGAATCACGGTAATTCCATAGTGCAAATCATGGCAATTCCAAAGTGCGAATCACGGAAATTCCACTCAGAATCACGTTAATCCCACACTGAGAATCAGGATAATTCCACAGAGCGAATCACAGTAATTACACAGTGCGAATCACGGTAATTACACACTGAGAATCACTGTAATTCCACCGTGCGAATCACGGTAATAACGCAGTGAGAATCAGGGCAATTCCACAGTGTGAATCACGGTAATAACACACTGGAAATCATGATAATTCCACAGTGTGAATCACGGTAATTACACACTGAGAATCACGGCAATTCCACAGTGCGAATCACGCTAATAACACACTGCGAATCACGGCAATTCCACAGTGTGAATCACGGTAATTCCACAGTGCGAATCACTGTAATAACACACTGAGAATCATGGTAATTCCACAGTGTGAATCACGGTAATTCCACAGTGCGAATCACAGTAATACCACTGAGAATCATGGTAAATCCATACTGAGAATCACGGTAATTCCACAGAGTGAATCATAGCAACTACACAGTGAGAATCATGGTAATACCACACTGAGAATCACGGTAATTCCACAGAGTTAATCACAGTAATTACACAGTGAGAATCATGGTAATACCACACAGAGAATCAAGATAATTCCACAGAGTGAATGACAGTAATTACGCAGTGTGAATCACGGTAATAACACACTGAGGATCACGGTAATTCCACAGTGCGTATGACAGTAATAACACACTGAGAATCACGGTAATTCCTTAGTGTCAATCATGGTAATTCCACAGAGCGATTCATGGCAATTCCACAGTGTGAATCACGGTAACAACACACTGAGAATCATGGTAATTCCACAGAGTGAATCAGAGTAATTACACAGTGAGAATCATGGTAATACCACACTGAGAATAACGGTAATTCCACAGAATGCATCACAGCAATTACACAGTGAGAATCATGATAATACCACACTGAGAATCAAGGTAATTCCACAGAGTTAATCACCAGCAATTGGACAGTGAGAATCATGGTAATACCACACTGAAAATCAAGATAATTCCACAGAGTGAATCACAGTAATTACACAGTGTGAATCACGGTAATAACACACTGAGTATCATGGTAATTCCACAGTGCGTATGACAGTAATAACACATTGAGAATCACGGTAATTCCATAGTGTCAATCACGGTAATTCCACAGAGCGATTCATGGCAATTCCACAGTGTGAATCATGGTAAGTACAAACTGAGAATCACAGTAATTCCACAGTGCGAATCGCGGTAATAACACGCTGAGAATTACGATAATTCCACAGTGCAAATCATGGCAATTGCAAAGTGCGAATCACAGTAATTCCACTCAGAATCACCTTAATCCCACACTGAGAATCAGTGTAATTCCACAGAGTGAATCACAGTAATTACACAGTGCGAATCACGGTAATTTTACACTGATGATCATGGTTAATCCACCAGTGCGAATCACGGTAATAACACACTGAGAATCAGGTGCAATTCCACAGTGTGAATCAAGGCAATAACACACTGAGAATCATGGAAATTCCCCCGTGTGAATCACGGTAATTACACACTGAGAATCACGGTAATTCCAGTGTGAATCACGGTAATAACACACTGTGAATCACGGCAATTCCACAGTGTGAATCACGGTAATAGCACACTCAGAATCATGGTAATTCCACACTAAGAATCACGGTAATTCCACAGTGTGAATCACAATAATTACACAGTGAGAATCATGGTAATAACACACTGAGAATCAGGGTAATTCCACAGTGTGAATCACAGCAATTACACAGTGTGAATCATGGTAATTAGACACTGAGAGTCACGGTAATTCCACAGTGCGAATCACGGTCACAACACACTGAGAATCAGGGCAATTCCACAGTGTGAATCACGGTAATAACACACTGAGCATCACGGTAATTCCACAGTGCGAATCACGGTAATAACACACTGTGAATCACGGCAATTCCACGGTGTGAAACACGGTAATTCCACAGTGCGAATCATAGTAATACCACACTGAGAATCATGGTAATTCCACACTGAGGATCACGGTAATTCCACAGAGTTAATCACAGTAATTCCACATTGTGAATCATGGTAATTCCACACTGAGAATCACGGTAATTCCACAGAGTGAATCACGGTAACTACACAGTGAGAATCATGGTAATTCCACAGTGTGAATCACGGTAACCACACACTGAGAATCATGGTAATTCCACAGAGTGAATCAGAATAATTACACAGTGAGAATCATGGTAATACCACACTGAGAATAACGGTAATTCCTCAGAGTGGATCACAGTAATTACACAGTGAGAATCGTGGTAATACCACACTGAGAATCAAGGTAATTCCACAGAGTGAATCACAGTAATTACACAGTGTGAATCATGCTAATAACTCACTGAGTATCACGATAATTCCACAGTGCGAATCACGGTAATAACACACTGAGAATCACGGTAATTCCACAGTGTCAATCACGGTAATTCCACAGTGTGATTCATGGCAATTTCACAGTGTGAATCGCGGTAAGTGCAAACTCAGAATCATGGTAATTCCACAGTGTGAATCACGGTAATAACACACTGAGAATTACAGTAATTCCACAGTGTGAATCACTGTATAACACACTGGCAATCACGATAATTCCACAGTGCAAATGATGGCAATTCGAAAGTGCGAATCATGGAAATTCCACTCAGAAACTCGTTAATCCCACACTGAGAATCAGGGTAATTCCACGGAGTGAATCCCAGTAATTACACAGTGCGATTCACGGTAATTGCACAGTGCACATCACCGTAATAACACACTGAGAATCACTGTAATTCCACCGTGCGAATCACAATAATTGCACAGTGAGAATCATGGTAATTCCACAGTGTGAAACACGGTAATTACACACTGAGAATCACGGTAATTCCACAGTGCGAATCACGGTAATAACACAGTGAGAATCACGGTAATTCCACAGTGCGCATCACGGTAATAAGACACTGAGAATCACGGTAATTCCACAGTGTGAATCACGGTAATAACACACTGAGAATCATGGTAATTCCACAGAGTGAATCAGAGTAATTACACAGTGAGAATCATGGTAATACCACACTGAGAATAACGGTAATTCCACAGAGTGAATCACAGTAATTACATAGTGAGAATCGTGATAATACCACACTGAGAATCAAGGTAATTCCACAGAGTTAATCACAGTAATTACACAGTGAGAATCATGGTAATACCACACTGAAAATCAAGATAATTCCACAGAGTGAATCACAGTAATTACACAGTGTGAATCACGGTAATAACACTCTGAGTATCACGGTAATTCCACAGTGCGTATGACAGTAATAACACATTGAGAATCACGGTAATTCCATAGTGTCAGTCACGGTAATTCCAAAGAGCGAATCATGGCAATTCCACAGTGTGAATCAAGGTAAGTACAACTGAGAATCATGGCAATTCCAAAGTGCGAATCATGGAAATTCCACTCAGAATCACGTTAATCCCACACTGAGAATCAGGATAATTCCACAGAGCGAATCACAGTAATTACACAGTGCGAATCACGGTAATTACACACTGAGAATCACTGTAATTCCACCGTGCGAATCACGGTAATAACGCAGTGAGAATCAGGGCAATTCCACAGTGTGAATCACGGTAATAACACACTGAGAATCATGGTAATTCCACAGTGTGAATCACGGTAATTACACACTGAGAATCACGGCAATTCCACAGTGCGAATCACGCTAATAACACAATGCGAATCACGGCAATTCCACAGTGTGAATCATGGTAATTCCACAGTGCGAATCACTGTAATAACACAATGAGAATCATGGTAATTCCACAGTGTGAATCACGGTAATTCCACAGTGCGAATCACAGTAATACCACAGTGAGAATCATGGTAAATCCATACTGAGAATCACGGTAATTCCACAGAGTGAATCACAGTAACTACACAGTGAGAATCATGGTAATACCACACTGAGAATCACGGTAATTCCACAGAGTTAATCACAGTAATTACACAGTGAGAATCATGGTAATACCACACAGAGAATCAAGATAATTCCACAGAGTGAATGACAGTAATTACGCAGTGTGAATTACGGTAATGACACAATGACGATCACGGTAATTCCACAGTGCGTATGACAGTAATAAGACACTGAGAATCACAGTAATTCCATAGTGTCAATCACGGTAATTCCACAGAGCGATTCATGGCAATTCCACAGTGTGAATCATGGTAAGTACAAACTGAGAATCACAGTAATTCCACAGAGAGAATCGCGGTAATAACACACTGAGAATTACGATAATTCCACAGTGCAAATCATGGCAATTCCAAAGTGCGAATAACAGTAATTCCACTCAGAATCACGTTAATCCCACACTGAGAATCACGGTAATTCCACAGAGTGAATCACAGTAATTACACAGTGCGAATCATGGTAATTTTACACTGAGAATCACGGTTAATCCACAGTGCGAATCACGGTAATAACACACTGAGAATCAGGGCAATTCCACAGTGTGAATCAAGGCAATAACACACTGAGAATCATGGAAATTCCCCAGTGTGAATCACGGTAATTACACACTGAGAATCACGGTAATTCCAGTGCGAATCACGGTAATAACACACTGTGAATCACGGCAATTCCACAGTGTGAATCATGGTAATACCACAGTGTGAATCACAGTAATACCACACTCAGAATCATGGTAATTCCACACTAAGAATCACGGTTATTCCACAGTGTGAATCACAATAATTACACAGTGAGAATCATGGCAATAACACACTGAGAATCAGGGTAATTCCACAGAGTGAATCACAGCAATTACACAGTGTGAATCACAGTAATTAGACACTGAGAGTCACGGTCATTCCACAGTGCGAATCACGGTCACAACACACTGAGAATCAGGGCAATTCCACAGTGTGAATCACGGTAATAACACTCTGAGCATCACGGTCATTCCACAGTGCGAATCACGGTCACAACACACTGAGAATCAGGGCAATTCCACAGTGTGAATCACGGTAATAACACACTGTGAATCACGGCAATTCCACGGTGTGAAACATGGCAATTCCACAGTGCGAATCACGGTAATTTTACACTGAGAATCACGGTTAATCCACAGTGCGAATCACGGTAATAACACACTGAGAATCAGGGCAATTCCACAGTGTGAATCAAGGCAATAACACACTGAGAATCATGGAAATTCCCCAGTGTGAATCACGGTAATTACACACTGAGAATCACGGTAATTCTAGTGCGAATCACGGTAATAACACACTGAGAATTACGATAATTCCACAGTGCAAATCATGGCAATTTCCAAAGTGCGAATCACGGAAATTCCACTCAGAATCACGTAAATCCCACACTGAGAATCAGGATAATACCACAGAGCGAATCACAGTAATTACACAGTGCGAATCACGGTAATTACACACTGAGAATCAC
>JANJGN010003199.1:5000-12500 GCA_026770705.1 Isurus oxyrinchus
TGTGCGGGAGGGAGGGTCTGTGTGTGTGGTGTGTGTGTGTGTGTGTGTGTGGGAGGGTGTGTGTGTGTGTGTGTGTGTGGGAGGGAGGGTGTGTGTGTGTAGTGTCTGTGGGAGGGTGTGTGTGTGTGTGTGTGTGTGTGTGTGTGTGTGTGTGTGTGTGTGGGGGAGGGAGGGTGTGTGTGTGTGTGTGTGGGATGGAGGGGTGTGTGTGGGAGGGAGGGTGTGTGTGTGTGTGTGGGAGGGAGGGAGGTATGTGTGTGTGTGTGTGGGAGGGAGGGGTGTGTGTGTGTGTGTGTGGGAGGGAGGGTGTGTGTTAGTGTGTGGGAGTGAGGGTGTGTGTATGTGTGTGTGGGAGGGAGTGTGTGTGTGTGTGTGTGTGGGAGGGAGGGTGTGTGTGTGTAGTGTCTGTGGGAGGGTGTGTGTGTGTGTGTGTGTGTGTGGAAGGGAGGGTGTGTGTGTGGGAGGGAGGGTGTGTGTGTGGGAGGGAGGGTGTGTGTTAGTGTGTGGGAGTGAGGGTGTGTGTATGTGTGTGTGGGAGGGAGTGTGTGTGTGTGTGGGAGGGAGGGGTGTGTGTGTGTGTGTGTGTGGAAGGGAGGGTGTGTGTGTGTGTGTGGAAGGGAGGGTGTGTGTGTGTGTGTGTGTGGGAGGGAGGTGTGTGTGTGTGTGGGAGGAGGGTGTGTGTGTGTGTGGGAGGGAGGGTGTGTGTGTGTGGGAGTGAGGGTATGTGTGTGTGTGTGTGTGGGAGGGTGGGGGTCTGTGTGTATGTGTGGGTGCGGGAGGGAGGTGTGTGTGTGTGTGTGTGTGTGTGTGTGTGTGTGTGTGTGGGAGGGTGTGTGTGTGTGTGTGTGTGTGTGTGAGGGAGGGTGTGTGTGTGTGTGTGGGAGGGTGTGTGTGTGGTGTGTGAGGGAGGGTGTGTGTGTGTGGGAGGGAGGGGGTGTGTGTGTGGGAGGGAGGGTGTGTATGTGTGGGAGGGAGGGTGTGTGTGTGTGTGTGTGTGTGTGGGAGGGAGGGTGTGTGTGTGTGTGGGAGGGAGGGTGTGTGTGTGTGTGTGTGTGTGTGTGTGTGTGTGTGTGAGGGAGGGTGGGTGTGTGTGTGTGTGTGAGGGAGGGTGTGTGTGTGTCTGGGAGGGAGGGTGTGTGTGTGTGTGTGTGTGTGTGTGGGGAGGGAGGGTGTGCGTGTGTGTGTGTCTGTGTGCGGGAGGGAGGATGTGTGTGTGTGTGTGTGGGTGGGAGCGTGTGTGTGTGTGTGGGAGGGAGGGTGAGTGTGTGGGAGGGAGGGTGAGTGTGTGGGAGGGGAGGGTGAGTGTGTGGGAAGGAGGGTGAGTGTGTGGGAGGGAGGGTGAGTGTGTGGGAGGGAGGGTGAGTGTGTGGGAGGGTGGGTGAGTGTGTGGGTGGGAGGGTGTGTGTGTGTTGTGTGTGTGTTGGAGGGAGGGTGTGTGTGTGTGGGAGGGAGGGTGTGTGTGTGTCTGTGTGTGTGGGAGGGAGGGTGTGTGTGTGTGGGTGTGTGTGGGAGGGAGGGAGGGTGTGTGTGTGTGTGGGAGGGAGGGTGTTTGTGTTTGTGGGAGGGAGGATGTGTGTGTGTGTGTGTGTGTGTGTGTGGTGTGTGTGTGTGTGTGTGTGTGTGTGTGTGGGAGGGAGGGTGTGTGTGGTGGTGTGTGTGTGTGTGTGTATGGGGAGGGAGGGTGTGTGTGGGTGTGTGTGGGGAGGGAGCGTGTGTGTGCGGGAGGGAGGGTGTGTGTGTGTGTGGTGGGATGGAGGGTGTGTGTGTGGGTGGGAGGGTGTGTGTGTGTGGGTGTGTTTGGGAGGGAGGGGTGGGTGTGTGTGTGTGGGAGGGAGGGTGTGTGTGTGTGTGTGGGAGGGAGGGTGTGTGTGTGTGTGTGGGAGGGAGGGTGTGTGTGTGTGTGGGAGGAAGGGTGTGTGTGTGTGTGGGAGGGAGTGTGTGTGTGTGTGTGTGGGAGGGAGGGTGTGTGTGTGTGTGCGATGGAGGGTGTGTGTGTGTGTGGGAGGGAGGGTGTGTGGGTGTGTGTGTGTGGGAGGGAGGGTGTGTGTGTGTGTGTGTGTGGGTGCGGGAGGGAGGGTGTGTGTCTGTGTGTGTTTGTGGGAGGAGGTTGTGTGTGTGTGTGTGTGGGAGGGAGAGGGGTGTGTGTGTGTGTGTGGGAGCGAGGGTGTGTGTGTGTGTGTGGGAGCGAGGGTGTGTGTGTGTGTGTGGGAGCGAGGGTGTGTGTGTGTGTGTGGGAGCGAGGGTGTTGTGTGTGTGTGTGGGAGGGAGGCTGTGTGTGTGGGTGGGAGGCTGTGTGTGTGGGAGGGAGCGTGTGTGTGTGTGTGTGTGTGTGTGTGTGTGGGAGGGAGGGAGGGTGTGTGTGGGTGCGGGAGGGTAGGTGTGTGTGGGTTCGGGAGGGTAGGTGTGTGTGGGTGCGGGAGGGTAGGTGTGTGTGTGTGTGCGGGAGGGAGGGTCTGTGTGTGTGTGTGTGTGTGTGTGTGGGAGGGTGTGTGTGTGTGTGTGTGTGTGGGAGGGAGGGTGTGTGTGTGTGTAGTGTCTGTGGGAGGGTGTGTGTGTGTGTGTGTGTGTGTGTGTGTGTGTGGGAGGGAGGGTGTGTGTGTGTGTGTGTGGGATGGAGGGTGTGTGTGGGAGGGAGGGTGTGTGTGTGTGTGTGGGAGGGAGGGTATGTGTGTGTGTGTGTGGGAGGGAGGGTGTGTGTGTGTGTGTGTGTGGGAGGGAGGGTGTGTGTTAGTGTGTGGGATGTGAGGGTGTGTGTATGTGTGTGTGGGAGGGAGTGTGTGTGTGTGTGTGTGGGAGGGAGGGTGTGTGTGTGTAGTGTCTGTGGGAGGGTGTGTGTGTGTGTGTGTGTGTGTGTGGAAGGGAGGGTGTGTGTGTGGGAGGGAGGGTGTGTGTGTGGGCGGGAGGGTGTGTGTGTGGGAGGGAGGGTGTGTGTGTGTGTGTGTGGGAGGGAGGGTGTGTGTGTGTGTGGGAGGGAGGGTGTGTGTGTGTGTGTGGGAGGGAGGGTGTGTGTGTTTGTGTGGGAGGGAGGGTGTGTGTGTGTGTGTGTGTGTGGGAGGGAGCGTGTGTGGTGTGTGTGTGTGTGTGTGTGTGAGGGAGGGTGTGTGTGTGTGGTGTGCGGGAGGGAGGGTGTGTGTGTGTGTGGGAAGGAGGGTGTGTGTGTGGGAGGGAGGGTGTGTGTGTGGGTGGGAGGGTGTGTGTGTGGGTGGGAGGGGTGTGTGTGTGTGGGTGTGTTTGGGAGGGAGGGTGGGTGTGTGTGTGTGGGAGGGAGGGAGGGTGTGTTTGTGTGTGTGGGAGGGAGGGTGTGTGTGTGTGTGTGGGAGGGAGGGTGTGTGTGTGTGTGCGATGGAGGGTGTGTGTGTGTGTGGGAGGGATGGTGTGTGGGTGTGTGTGTGTGGGAGGGAGGGTGTGTGTGTGTGTGTGGGTGCGGGAGGGAGGGGTGTGTGTGTGTGTGTGTGTTTGTGGGAGGAGGTTGTGTGTGTGTGTGTGTGGGAGGGAGAGTGTGTGTGTGTGTGTGTGGGAGGGAGAGTGTGTGTGTGTGGTGTGTGGGAGCGAGGGTGTGTGTGTGTGTGTGGGAGCGAGGGTGTGTGTGTGTGTGTGGGAGGGAGGCTGTGTGTGTGGGTGGGAGGCTGTGTGTGTGGGAGGGAGCGTGTGTGTGTGGGGGAGGGAGGGAATGTGTGTGTGTGTGTGCGTGTGGGAGGGTGTGTGTGTGTGTGCGTGGGAGGGGTGTGTGTGTGTGTGTGGGAGGGAGGGTGTGTGTGTGTGTGTGTGTGGGAGGTAGGGTGTGTGTGTGTGTGTGTGTGGGAGGGAGGGTGTGTGCGTGTGGTGTGTGTGGGAGTGTGTGTGTGTGTGTGTGTGTGTGGGAGGGAGGGAGGGTGTGTGTGGGTGCGGGAGGGTAGGTGTGTGTGGGTGCGGGAGGGTAGGTGTGTGTGGGTGCGGGAGGGTAGGTGTGTGTGTGTGTGCGCGGGAGGGAGGGTGTGTGTGTGTGTGTGTGTGTGGGAGGGGTGTGTGTGTGTGTGTGTGTGTGGGAGGGAGGGTGTCTGTGTGTAGTGTCTGTGGGAGGGTGTGTGTGTGTGTGTGTGTGTGTGTGTGTGTGTGTGTGTGTGTGTGGGAGGGAGGGTGTGTGTGTGTGTGTGGGAGGGAGGGTGTGTGTGTGTGTGTGTGTGTGTGGGGAGGGAGGGTGTGTGTGTGTGTGTGGGAGGGAGGGTATGTGTGTGTGTGTGTGGGAGGGAGGGTGTGTGTGTGTGTGTGTGGGAGGGAGGGTCTGTGTTAGTGTGTGGGAGTGAGGGTGTGTGTATGTGTGTGTGGGGGGAGGAGTGTGTGTGTGTGTGTGTGTGTGTGGGAGGGAGGGTGTGTGTGTGTAGTGTCTGTGGGAGGGTGTGTGTGTGTGTGTGTGTGTGTGTGTGTGTGTGTGGGAGGGAGGGTGTGTGTGTGTGTGGGAGGGAGGGGTGTGTGTGTGTGTGGGAGGGAGGGTGTGTGTGTGTGTGGGAGGGAGGGTGTGTGTGTGTGTGGGAGGGAGGGGTGTGTGTGTGTGTGTGTGGGAGGGAGGGGTGTGTGTGTGTGTGTGGGAGGGAGGGTGTGTGTGTTTGTGTGGGAGGGAGGGTGTGTGTGTGTGTGTGTGGGAGGGAGGGTGTGTGTGTGTGTGTGTGTGTGTGTGTGTGTGTGGGAGGGAGGGTGTGTGTGTGTGTGTGTGTGGGAGGGAGGGTATGTGTGTGTGTGTGTGGGAGGGTGGGTGTGTGTGTGTGTGTGTGTGTGGGAGGGAGGGTGTGTGTTAGTGTGTGGGAGTGAGGGTGTGTGTATGTGTGTGTGGGAGGGAGTGTGTGTGTGTGTGTGTGTGTGGGAGGGGGTGGTGTGTGTGTGTGTGTGTGGGAGGGAGGGTGTGTGTGTGTGTGTGTGTGGGAGGGAGGGTGTGTGTGTGTGTGTGTGGTGTGTGTGGGAGGGAGGGTATGTGTGTGTGTGTGTGTGGGAGGGGGTATGTGTGTGTGTGTGTGGGAGGGAGGGTATGTGTGTGTGTGTGTGGGAGGGAGGGTGTGTGTGTGTGTGTGTGGGAGGGAGGGTGTGTGTTAGTGTGTGGGAGTGAGGGTGTGTGTATGTGTGTGTGGGAGGGAGTGTGTGTGTGTGTGTGTGTGTGTGTGGGAGGGAGGGGTGTGTGTGTGTGTGTGTGGGAGGGAGGGTGTGTGTGTGTGTGTGTGGGAGGGAGGGTGTGTGTGTGTGGGAGGGAGGGTGTCTGTGTGTGTGGGAGGGAGGGTGTGTGTGTGTGGGAGTGAGGGTATGTGTGTGTGTGTGTGTGTGGGAGGGTGGGGGTCTGTGTGTATGTGTGGGTGCGGGAGGGAGGGTGTGTGTGTGTGTGTGTGTGTGTGTGTGTGGGAGGGTGTGTGTGTGTGTGTGTGTGTGTGTGTGGGAGGGAGGGTGTGTGTGTGTGGGAGGGAGGGTGTGTGTGTGTGGGGAGGGAGGGTGTGTATGTGTGGGAGGGAGGGTGTGTGTGTGTGTGTGTGTGGGAGGGAGGGTGTGTGTGTGTGGTTGGAGGGAGGGTGTGTGTGTGTGTGTGTGTGAGGGAGGGTGGGTGTGTGTGTGTGTGTGAGGGAGGGTGTGTGTGTGTCTGGGAGGGAGGGTGTGTGTGTGTGTGTGTGTTTGTGGGAGGAGGTTGTGTGTGTGTGTGTGTGGGAGGGAGAGTGTGTGTGTGTGTGTGTGGGAGGGAGAGTGTGTGTGTGTGTGTGTGGGAGCGAGGGTGTGTGTGTGTGTGTGTGGGAGCGAGGGTGTGTGTGTGTGTGTGGGAGGGAGGCTGTGTGTGTGGGTGGGAGGCTGTGTGTGTGGGGAGGGAGCGTGTGTGTGTGGGGGAGGGAGGGAATGTGTGTGTGTGTGTGTGCGTGTGGGAGGGTGTGTGTGTGTGTGCGTGGGAGGGTGTGTGTGTGTGTGTGGGAGGGAGGGTGTGTGTGTGTGTTGTGTGTGGGAGGGTAGGGTGTGTGTGTGTGTGTGTGTGTGGGAGGGAGGGTGTGTGCGTGTGTGTGTGTGGGAGTGTGTGTGTGTGTGTGTGTGTGTGGGAGGGAGGGAGGGTGTGTGTGGGTGCGGGAGGGTAGGTGTGTGTGGGTGCGGGGAGGGTAGGTGTGTGTGGGTGCGGGAGGGTAGGTGTGTGTGTGGTGTGCGCGGGAGGGAGGGTGTGTGTGTGTGTGTGTGTGTGGGAGGGTGTGTGTGTGTGTGTGTGTGTGGGAGGGAGGGTGTCTGTGTGTAGTGTCTGTGGGAGGGTGTGTGTGTGTGTGTGTGTGTGTGTGTGTGTGTGTGTGTGTGGGAGGGAGGGTGTGTGTGTGTGTGTGGGAGGGAGGGTGTGTGTGTGTGTGTGTGTGTGTGGGAGGGAGGGTGTGTGTGTGTGGTGTGTGGGAGGGAGGGTATGTGTGTGTGTGTGTGGGAGGGAGGGTGTGTGTGTGTGTGTGTGGGAGGGAGGGTCTGTGTTAGTGTGTGGGAGTGAGGGTGTGTGTATGTGTGTGTGGGAGGGAGTGTGTGTGTGTGTGTGTGTGTGGGAGGGAGGGTGTGTGTGTGTAGTGTCTGTGGGAGGGTGTGTGTGTGTGTGTGTGTGTGTGTGTGTGTGTGTGGGAGGGAGGGTGTGTGTGTGTGTGGGAGGGAGGGTGTGTGTGTGTGTGGGAGGGAGGGTGGTGTGTGTGTGTGGGAGGGAGGGTGTGTGTGTGTGTGGGAGGGAGGGTGTGTGTGTGTGTGTGTGGGAGGGAGGGTGTGTGTGTGTGTGGGAGGGAGGGTGTGTGTGTTTGTGTGGGAGGGAGGGTGTGTGTGTGTGTGTGTGGGAGGGAGGGTGTGTGTGTGTGTGTGTGTGTGTGTGTGTGTGGGAGGGAGGGTGTGTGTGTGTGTGTGTGTGTGGGAGGGAGGGTATGTGTGTGTGTGTGTGGGAGGGAGGGTGTGTGTGTGTGGTGTGTGTGGGAGGGGAGGGTGTGTGTTAGTGTGTGGGAGTGAGGGTGTGTGTATGTGTGTGTGGGAGGGAGTGTGTGTGTGTGTGTGTGTGTGTGTGGGGTGGGAGGGTGTGTGTGTGTGTGTGTGGGAGGGAGGGTGTGTGTGTGTGTGTGTGTGGGAGGGAGGGTGTGTGTGTGTGTGTGTGTGTGTGGTGGGAGGGAGGGTATGTGTGTGTGTGTGTGGGAGGGAGGGTATGTGTGTGTGTGTGTGGGAGGGAGGGTATGTGTGTGTGTGTGTGGGAGGGAGGGTGTGTGTGTGTGTGTGTGGGAGGGAGGGTGTGTGTTAGTGTGTGGGAGTGAGGGTGTGTGTATGTGTGTGTGGGAGGGAGTGTGGTGTGTGTGTGTGTGT
Source organism: Isurus oxyrinchus (assembly GCA_026770705.1). NCBI lineage: Eukaryota > Metazoa > Chordata > Chondrichthyes > Lamniformes > Lamnidae > Isurus > Isurus oxyrinchus. Next base: position 12,300 of record JANJGN010003199.1, read on the forward strand.
GTGGGAGGGAGGGTGTGTGTGTGTGTGTGTGTGGGAGGGAGGGTGTGTGTGTGTGTGTGGGAGGGAGGGGTGTGTGTGTGTGGGCGGGAGGGTGTCTGTGTGTGTGGGAGGGAGGGTGTGTGTGTGTGGGAGTGAGGGTATGTGTGTGTGTGTGTGTGTGGGGAGGGGTGGGGGTCTGTGTGTATGTGTGGGTGCGGGAGG
>JANJGN010003199.1:15000-49437 GCA_026770705.1 Isurus oxyrinchus
GTGGGAGGGAGGGTGTGTGTGTGTGGGAGGGAGGGTGTGTGTGTGTGTGTGTGGGAGGGAGGGTGTGTGTGTGTGTGTGTGTGTGTGTGGGAGGGAGGGTATGTGTGTGTGTGTGTGGGAGGGAGGGTATGTGTGTGTGTGTGTGGGAGGGAGGGTATGTGTGTGTGTGTGTGGGGAGGGAGGGTGTGTGTGTGTGTGTGTGGGAGGGAGGGTGTGTGTTAGTGTGTGGGAGTGAGGGTGTGTGTATGTGTGTGTGGGAGGGAGTGTGTGTGTGTGTGTGTGTGTGTGGGAGGGAGGGTGTGTGTGTGTGTGTGTGGGAGGGAGGGTGTGTGTGTGTGTGTGGGAGGGAGGGTGTGTGTGTGTGGGAGGGAGGGTGTCTGTGTGTGTGGGAGGGAGGGTGTGTGTGTGTGTGGGAGTGAGGGTATGTGTGTGTGTGTGTGTGTGGGAGGGTGGGGGTCTGTGTGTATGTGTGGGTGCGGGAGGGAGGGTGTGTGTGTGTGTGTGTGTGTGTGTGTGTGGGAGGGTGTGTGTGTGTGTGTGTGTGTGTGGGAGGGAGGGTGTGTGTGTGTGGGAGGGGAGGGTGTGTGTGTGTGGGAGGGAGGGTGTGTGTGTGTGGGAGGGAGGGTGTGTGTGTGTGTGTGTGTGGGAGGGAGGGTGTGTGTGTGTGTTGGAGGGAGGGTGTGTGTGTGTGTGTGTGTGAGGGAGGGTGGGTGTGTGTGTGTGTGTGAGGGAGGGTGTGTGTGTGTCTGGGAGGGAGGGTGTGTGTGTGTGTGTGTGTGTGTGGCAGGGTGGGTGTGCGTGTCTGTGTGTGTGTGTGTGCGGGAGGGAGGGTGTGTGTGTGTGTGTGGGTGGGAGCGTGTGTGTGTGTGTGGGAGGGAGGGTGAGTGTGAGGGAGGGAGGGTGAGTGTGTGGGAGGGTGGGTGAGTGTGTGGGTGGGAGGGTGTGAGTGTGTGTGTGTGTTGGAGGGAGGGTGTGTGTGTGTGGGAGGGAGGGTGTGTGTGTGTGTGGGTGTGTGTTGGAGGGAGGGAGGGTGTGTGTGTGTGTGGGAGGGAGGGTGTTTGTGTGTGTGGGAGGGAGGGTGTGTGTGTGTGTGTGTGTGTGTGGGAGGGAGGGTGTGTGTGTGTGTGTGGGAGGGAGCGTGTGTGTGTGTGTGTGTGTGTGTGTGTGTGGGAGGGAGGGTGTGTGTGTGTGCGGGAGGGAGGGTGTGTGTGCGTGGGAGCGAGGGTGTGTGTGTGTGGGAGGGAGGGTGTGTGTGTGGGAGGGAGGGTGTGTGTGTGGTTGGGAGGGTGTGTGTGTGTGTGGGTGTGTTTGGGAGGGTGGGTGGGTGTGTGTGTGTGGGAGGGAGGGAGGGTGTGTGTGTGTGTGTGGGAGGGAGGGTGTGTGTGTGTGTGTGGGAGGGAGGGTGTGTGTGTGTGTGCGATGGAGGGTGTGTGTGTGTGTGGGAGGGAGGGTGTGTGTGTGTGTGTTGTGTGTGTGGGAGGGAGGGTGTGTGTGTGTGTGTGTGTGGGAGGGAGGGTGTGTGTGTGTGTGTGTGTAGGTGCGGGAGGGAGGGTGTGTGTGTGTGTGTGTTTGTGGGAGGAGGTTGTGTGTGTGTGTGTGTGGGAGGGAGAGTGTGTGTGTGTGTGTGTGGGAGGGAGAGTGTGTGTGTGTGTGTGTGTGTGGGAGCGAGGGTGTGTGTGTGTGTGTGGGAGCGAGGGTGTGTGTGTGTGTGTGGGAGGGAGGCTGTGTGTGTGGGTGGGAGGCTGTGTGTGTGGGAGGGAGCGTGTGTGTGTGGGGGAGGGAGGGAGTGTGTGTGTGTGTGTGCGTGTGGGAGGGTGTGTGTGTGCGTGGGGGTGTGTGTGTGTGTGTGTGGGAGGGAGGGTGTGTGTGTGTGGGAGGTAGGGTGTGTGTGTGTGTGTGTGGGAGGGAGGGTGTGTGCGTGTGTGTGTGTGTGGGAGGGTGTGTGTGTGTGTGTGTGTGGGAGGGAGGGAGGGTGTGTGTGGGTGCGGGAGGGTAGGTGTGTGTGGGTGCGGGAGGGTAGGTGTGTGTGGGTGCGGGAGGGTAGGTGTGTGTGTGTGTGCGGGAGGGAGGGTGTGTGTGTGTGTGTGTGTGTGGGAGGGTGTGTGTGTGTGTGTGTGTGGGAGGGAGGGTGTGTGTGTGTAGTGTCTGTGGGAGGGTGTGTGTGTGTGTGTGTGTGGGAGGGAGGGTGTGTGTGTGTGTGGGAGGGAGGGTGTGTGTGTCTGTGTGTGTGGGAGGGAGGGTGTGTGTGTGTGTGGGAGGGAGGGTGTGTGTGTGTGTGTGGGAGGGAGGGTGTGTGTGTTTGTGTGGGAGGAAGGGTGTGTGTGTGTGTGTGGGAGGGAGGGTGTGTGTGTGTGTGTGTGTGTGTGTGTGTGGGAGGGAGGGTGTGTGTGTGTGTGTGTGTGGGAGGGAGGGTGTGTGTGTGTGTGTGTGTGTGTGTGGGAGGGAGGGTGTGTGTGTGTGTGTGGGAGGGAGGGTGTGTGTGTGTGTGTGTGGGAGGGAGGGTGTGTGTGTGTGTGTGTGGGAGGGAGGGTGTGTGTGTGTGTGGGAGGGAGGGTGTGTGTGTGTGTGTGTGGGAGGGAGGGTGTGTGTGTGTGTGGGAGGGAGGGTGTGTGTGTGTGGGAGGGAGGGTGTGTGTGTGTGGGAGTGAGGGTATGTGTGTGTGTGTGTGTGTGGGAGGGTGGGGGTCTGTGTGTATGTGTGGGTGCGGGAGGGAGGGTGTGTGTGTGTGTGTGTGTGTGTGTGTGTGTGTGGGAGGGTGTGTGTGTGTGTGTGTGTGTGTGTGAGGGAGGGTGTGTGTGTGTGGGAGGGAGGGTGTGTATGTGTGTGAGGGAGGGTGTGTGTGTGTCTGGGAGGGAGGGTGTGTGTGTGTGTGTGTGGGAGGGTGTGTGTGTGTGTGGGAGGGTGTGTGTGTGTTTGTGTGTGGGAGGGAGGGTGTGTGTGTGTAGTGTCTGTGGGAGGGTGTGTGTGTGTGTGTGTGTGTGTGTGTGTGTGTGTGGGAGGGAGGGTGTGTGTGTGTGTGGGAGGGAGGGTGTGTGTGTGTGTGGGAGGGAGTGTGTGTGTGTGTGTGTGGGAGGGAGGGTGTGTGTGTGTGTGTGTGGGAGGGAGGGTGTGTGTGTGTGTGTGGGAGGGAGGGTGTGTGTGTGTGTGTGTGGGAGGGAGGGTGTGTGTGTGTGTGTGTGGGAGGGAGGGTGTGTGTGTGTGTGTGTGGAGGGAGGGTGTGTGTGTGTGTGTGTGTGTGTGTGTGTGAGGGAGGGTGTGTGTGTGTGTGTGTGTGTGTGTGTGGGAGGGAGGGTGTGTGTGTGTGTGGGAGGGAGGGTGTGTGTGTGTGTGTGTGGGAGGGAGGGTGTGTGTGTGTGTGTGTGTGTGTGTGTGTGTGTGTGTGGGAGGGAGGGTGTGTGTGTGTGTGTGGGAGGGAGGGTATGTGTGTGTGTGTGTGGGAGGGAGGGTGTGTGTGTGTGTGTGTGGGAGGGAGGGTGTGTGTGTGTGTGTGTGTGGGAGTCAGGGTGTGTGTATGTGTGTGTGGGAGGGAGTTTGTGTGTGTGTGTGTGTGGGAGGGAGGGTGTGTGTGTGTGTGTGTGGGAGGGAGGGTGTGTGTGTGTGGGAGGGAGGGTGTGTGTGTGTGTGTGTGGGAGGGAGGGTGTGTGTGTGTGTGTGTGTGGGAGGGAGGGTGTGTGTGTGTGTGTGTGTGGGAGGGTATGTGTGTGTGTGTGTGGGAGGGAGCGTGTGTGTGTGTGTGTGTGGGAGGGAGGGTGTGTGTTAGTGTGTGGGAGTGAGGGTGTGTGTATGTGTGTGTGGGAGGGAGTGTGTGTGTGTGTGTGTGGGAGGGAGGGTGTGTGTGTGTGTGTGTGGAAGGGAGGGTGTTGTGTGTGTGTGTGGAAGGGAGGGTGTGTGTGTGTGTTTGGGAGGGAGGGTGTGTGTGTGTGTGGGAGGGAGGGTGTGTGTGTGTGTGGGAGGGAGGGTGTGTGTGTGTGGGAGTGAGGGTATGTGTGTGTGTGTGTGTGTGTGGGAGGGTGGGGGTCTGTGTGTATGTGTGGGTGCGGGAGGGAGGGTGTGTGTGTGGGAGGGTGTGTGTGTGTGTGTGTGTGTGTGAGGGAGGGTGTGTGTGTGTGTGAGGGAGGGTGTGTGTGTGTGTGAGGGAGGGTGTGTGTGTGTGGAGGGAGGGGGTGTGTGTGTGGGAGGGAGGGTGTGTATGTGTGGGCGGGAGGGTGTGTGTGTGTGTGTGTGTGTGGGAGGGAGGGTGTGTGTGTGTGTGGGAGGGAGGGTGTGTGTGTGTGTGTGTGTGTGTGTGTGTGTGTGTGTGTGAGGGAGGGTGGGTGTGTGTGTGTGTGTGAGGGAGGGTGTGTGTGTGTCTGGGAGGGAGGGTGTGTGTGTGTGTGTGTGTGTGTGTGTGGGAGGGAGGGTGTGCGTGTGTGTGTGTCTGTGTGCGGGAGGGAGGATGTGTGTGTGTGTGTGTGGGTGGGAGCGTGTGTGTGTGTGTGTGGGAGGGAGGGTGAGTGTGTGGGAGGGAGGGTGAGTGTGTGGGAGGGAGGGTGAGTGTGTGGGAGGGAGGGTGAGTGTGTGGGAGGGTGGGTGAGTGTGTGGGTGGGAGGGTGTGTGTGTGTGTGTGTGTGTGTTGGAGGGAGGGTGTGTGTGTGTGGGAGGGAGGGTGTGTGTGTGTGGGAGGGAGGGTGTGTGTGTGTCTGTGTGTGTGGGAGGGAGGGTGTGTGTGTGTGGGTGTGTGTGTGGGAGGGAGGGAGGGTGTGTGTGTGTGTGGGAGGGAGGGTGTTTGTGTTTGTGGGAGGGAGGATGTGTGTGTGTGTGTGTGTGTGTGTGTGTGTGGGAGGGAGGGTGTGCGTGTGTGTGTGTGTGTGTGTGTGGGAGGGAGGGTGTGTGTGTGTGTGTGTGGGAGGGAGCGTGTGTGTGTGTGTGTGTGTGTGTGTGTGTGTGTGTGCGGCAGGGAGGGTGTGTGTGTGTGCGGGAAGGAGGGTGTGTGTGTGTGCGGGAGGGAGGGTGTGTGTGTGTGCGGGAGGGAGGGTGTGTGTGTGGGTGGGAGGGTGTGTGTGTGTGGGTGTGTTTGGGAGGGAGGGTGGGTGTGTGTGTGTGGGAGGGAGGGAGGGTGTGTGTGTGTGTGTGTGGGAGGGAGGGTGTGTGTGTGTGTGTGGGAGGGAGGGTGTGTGTGTGTGTGCGATGGAGGGTGTGTGTGTGTGTGTGTGGGAGGGAGGGTGTGTGTGTGTGTGTGGGAGCGAGGGTGTGTGTGTGTGTGTGGGAGGGAGGCTGTGTGTGTGGGTGGGAGGCTGTGTGTGTGGGAGGGAGCGTGTGTGTGTGGGGGAGGGAGGGAGTGTGTGTGTGTGTGTGCGTGTGGGAGGGTGTGTGTGTGCGTGGGGGTGTGTGTGTGTGTGTGTGGGAGGGAGGGTGTGTGTGTGTGTGTGTGTGGGAGGTAGGGTGTGTGTGTGTGTGTGTGGGAGGGAGGGTGTGTGCGTGTGTGTGTGTGTGGGAGGGTGTGTGTGTGTGTGTGTGTGGGAGGGAGGGAGGGTGTGTGTGGGTGCGGGAGGGTAGGTGTGTGTGGGTGCGGGAGGGTAGGTGTGTGTGGGTGCGGGAGGGTAGGTGTGTGTGTGTGTGCGGGAGGGAGGGTGTGTGTGTGTGTGTGTGTGTGTGGGAGGGTGTGTGTGTGTGTGTGTGTGTGTGGGAGGAGGGTGTGTGTGTGTAGTGTCTGTGGGAGGGTGTGTGTGTGTGTGTGTGTGGGAGGGAGGGTGTGTGTGTGTGTGGGAGGGAGGGTGTGTGTGTCTGTGTGTGTGGGGAGGGAGGGTGTGTGTGTGTGTGGGAGGGAGGGTGTGTGTGTGTGTGTGGGAGGGAGGGTGTGTGTGTTTGTGTGGGAGGAAGGGTGTGTGTGTGTGTGTGTGTGTGTGTGGGAGGGAGGGTGTGTGTGTGTGTGTGTGTGTGTGTGTGGGAGGGAGGGTGTGTGTGTGTGTGTGTGTGGGAGGGAGGGTGTGTGTGTGTGTGTGTGTGTGTGTGGGAGGGAGGGTGTGTGTGTGTGTGGGAGGGAGGGTGTGTGTGTGTGTGGGAGGGAGGGTGTGTGTGTGTGTGTGTGGGAGGGAGGGTGTGTGTGTGTGTGTGTGGGAGGGAGGGTGTGTGTGTGTGTGGGAGGGAGGGTGTGTGTGTTTGTGTGGGAGGGAGGGTGTGTGTGTGTGTGTGTGTGTGTGGGAGGGAGGGTGTGTGTGTGTGTGTGTGTGTGTGTGTGTGTGTGTGTGTGTGGGAGGGAGGGTGTGTGTGTGTGTGTGTGGGAGGGAGGGTGTGTGTGTGTGTGTGTGGGAGGGAGGGTATGTGTGTGTGTGTGTGGGAGGGAGGGTGTGTGTGTGTGTGTGTGTGGGAGGGAGGGTGTGTGTTAGTGTGTGGGAGTGAGGGTGTGTGTATGTGTGTGTGGGAGGGAGTGTGTGTGTGTGTGTGTGTGTGGGAGGGAGGGTGTGTGTGTGTGGGAGGGAGGGTGTGTGTGTGTGTGTGTGGGAGGGAGGGTGTGTGTGTGTGTGTGTGTGTGTGTGTGGGAGGGAGGGTATGTGTGTGTGTGTGTGGGAGGGAGGGTATGTGTGTGTGTGTGTGGGAGGGAGGGTATGTGTGTGTGTGTGTGGGAGGGAGGGTGTGTGTGTGTGTGTGTGGGAGGGAGGGTGTGTGTTAGTGTGTGGGAGTGAGGGTGTGTGTATGTGTGTGTGGGAGGGAGTGTGTGTGTGTGTGTGTGTGTGGGAGGGAGGGTGTGTGTGTGTGTGTGTGGGAGGGAGGGTGTGTGTGTGTGTGTGGGAGGGAGGGTGTGTGTGTGTGGGAGGGAGGGTGTCTGTGTGTGTGGGAGGGAGGGTGTGTGTGTGTGGGAGTGAGGGTATGTGTGTGTGTGTGTGTGTGGGAGGGTGGGGGTCTGTGTGTATGTGTGGGTGCGGGAGGGAGGGTGTGTGTGTGTGTGTGTGTGTGTGTGTGTGGGAGGGTGTGTGTGTGTGTGTGTGTGTGTGTGGGAGGGAGGGTGTGTGTGTGTGGGAGGGAGGGTGTGTATGTGTGGGAGGGAGGGTGTGTGTGTGTGTGTGTGTGGGAGGGAGGGTGTGTGTGTGTGTTGGAGGGAGGGTGTGTGTGTGTGTGTGTGTGAGGGAGGGTGGGTGTGTGTGTGTGTGTGAGGGAGGGTGTGTGTGTGTCTGGGAGGGAGGGGTGTGTGTGTGTGTGTGTGTGTGTGGCAGGGTGGGTGTGCGTGTCTGTGTGTGTGTGTGTGCGGGAGGGAGGGTGTGTGTGTGTGTGTGGGTGGGAGCGTGTGTGTGTGTGTGGGAGGGAGGGTGAGTGTGAGGGAGGGAGGGTGAGTGTGTGGGAGGGAGGGTGAGTGTGTGGGAGGGTGGGTGAGTGTGTGGGTGGGAGGGTGTGAGTGTGTGTGTGTGTTGGAGGGAGGGTGTGTGTGTGTGGGAGGGAGGGTGTATGTGTGTCTGTGTGTGTGGGATGGAGGGTGTGTGTGTGTGGGTGTGTGTTGGAGGGAGGGAGGGTGTGTGTGTGTGTGGGAGGGAGCGTGTTTGTGTGTGTGGGAGGGAGGATGTGTGTGTGTGTGGGAGGGAGGGTGTGTGTGTTTGTGTGGGAGGGAGGGTGTGTGTGTGTGTGTGTGTGTGGGAGGGAGGGTGTGTGTGTGTGTGTGTGTGTGTGTGTGTGTGTGTGTGTGTGTGTGGGAGGGAGGGTGTGTGTGTGTGTGTGTGGGAGGGAGGGTGTGTGTGTGTGTGTGTGGGAGGGAGGGTATGTGTGTGTGTGTGTGGGAGGGAGGGTGTGTGTGTGTGTGTGTGTGGGAGGGAGGGTGTGTGTTAGTGTGTGGGAGTGAGGGTGTGTGTATGTGTGTGTGGGAGGGAGTGTGTGTGTGTGTGTGTGTGTGGGAGGGAGGGTGTGTGTGTGTGGGAGGGAGGGTGTGTGTGTGTGTGTGTGTGGGAGGGAGGGTGTGTGTGTGTGTGTGTGTGTGTGTGGGAGGGAGGGTATGTGTGTGTGTGTGTGGGAGGGAGGGTATGTGTGTGTGTGTGTGGGAGGGAGGGTATGTGTGTGTGTGTGTGGGAGGGAGGGTGTGTGTGTGTGTGTGTGGGAGGGAGGGTGTGTGTTAGTGTGTGGGAGTGAGGGTGTGTGTATGTGTGTGTGGGAGGGAGTGTGTGTGTGTGTGTGTGTGTGGGAGGGAGGGTGTGTGTGTGTGTGTGTGGGAGGGAGGGGTGTGTGTGTGTGTGTGGGAGGGAGGGTGTGTGTGTGTGGGAGGGAGGGTGTCTGTGTGTGTGGGAGGGAGGGTGTGTGTGTGTGGGAGTGAGGGTATGTGTGTGTGTGTGTGTGTGGGAGGGTGGGGGTCTGTGTGTATGTGTGGGTGCGGGAGGGAGGGTGTGTGTGTGTGTGTGTGTGTGTGTGTGTGGGAGGGTGTGTGTGTGTGTGTGTGTGTGTGGGAGGGAGGGTGTGTGTGTGTGGGAGGGAGGGTGTGTATGTGTGGGAGGGAGGGTGTGTGTGTGTGTGTGTGTGGGAGGGAGGGTGTGTGTGTGTGTTGGAGGGAGGGTGTGTGTGTGTGTGTGTGTGAGGGAGGGTGGGTGTGTGTGTGTGTGTGAGGGAGGGTGTGTGTGTGTCTGGGAGGGAGGGTGTGTGTGTGTGTGTGTGTGTGTGGCAGGGTGGGTGTGCGTGTCTGTGTGTGTGTGTGTGCGGGAGGGAGGGTGTGTGTGTGTGTGTGGGTGGGAGCGTGTGTGTGTGTGTGGGAGGGAGGGTGAGTGTGAGGGAGGGAGGGTGAGTGTGTGGGAGGGAGGGTGAGTGTGTGGGAGGGTGGGTGAGTGTGTGGGTGGGAGGGTGTGAGTGTGTGTGTGTGTTGGAGGGAGGGTGTGTGTGTGTGGGAGGGAGGGTGTATGTGTGTCTGTGTGTGTGGGATGGAGGGTGTGTGTGTGTGGGTGTGTGTTGGAGGGAGGGAGGGTGTGTGTGTGTGTGGGAGGGAGGGTGTTTGTGTGTGTGGGAGGGAGGGTGTGTGTGTGTGTGTGTGTGTGTGGGAGGGAGGGTGTGTGTGTGTGTGTGGGAGGGAGCGTGTGTGTGTGTGTGTGTGTGTGTGTGGGAGGGAGGGTGTGTGTGTGTGCGGGAGGGAGGGTGTGTGTGCGTGGGAGCGAGGGTGTGTGTGTGGGAGGGAGGGTGTGTGTGTGGGAGGGAGGGTGTGTGTGTGGGTTGGGAGGGTGTGTGTGTGTGGGTGTGTTTGGGAGGGTGGGTGGGTGTGTGTGTGTGGGAGGGAGGGAGGGTGTGTGTGTGTGTGTGGGAGGGAGGGTGTGTGTGTGTGTGTGGGAGGGAGGGTGTGTGTGTGTGTGCGATGGAGGGTGTGTGTGTGTGTGGGAGGGAGGGTGTGTGTGTGTGTGTGTGTGGGAGGGAGGGTGTGTGTGTGTGTGTGTGTGGGAGGGAGGGTGTGTGTGTGTGTGTGTGTGGGTGCGGGAGGGAGGGTGTGTGTGTGGTGTGTGTTTGTGGGAGGAGGTTGTGTGTGTGTGTGTGTGGGAGGGAGAGTGTGTGTGTGTGTGTGTGGGAGGGAGAGTGTGTGTGTGTGTGTGTGTGGGAGCGAGGGTGTGTGTGTGTGTGTGGGAGCGAGGGTGTGTGTGTGTGTGTGGGAGGGAGGCTGTGTGTGTGGGTGGGAGGCTGTGTGTGTGGGAGGGAGCGTGTGTGTGTGGGGGAGGGAGGGAGTGTGTGTGTGTGTGTGCGTGTGGGAGGGTGTGTGTGTGCGTGGGGGTGTGTGTGTGTGTGTGTGGGAGGGAGGGTGTGTGTGTGTGGGAGGTAGGGTGTGTGTGTGTGTGTGTGGGAGGGAGGGTGTGTGCGTGTGTGTGTGTGTGGGAGGGTGTGTGTGTGTGTGTGTGTGGGAGGGAGGGAGGGTGTGTGTGGGTGCGGGAGGGTAGGTGTGTGTGGGTGCGGGAGGGTAGGTGTGTGTGGGTGCGGGAGGGTAGGTGTGTGTGTGTGTGCGGGAGGGAGGGTGTGTGTGTGTGTGTGTGTGTGGGAGGGTGTGTGTGTGTGTGTGTGTGGGAGGGAGGGTGTGTGTGTGTAGTGTCTGTGGGAGGGTGTGTGTGTGTGTGTGTGTGGGAGGGAGGGTGTGTGTGTGTGTGGGAGGGAGGGTGTGTGTGTCTGTGTGTGTGGGAGGGAGGGTGTGTGTGTGTGTGGGAGGGAGGGTGTGTGTGTGTGTGTGGGAGGGAGGGTGTGTGTGTTTGTGTGGGAGGAAGGGTGTGTGTGTGTGTGTGTGTGTGTGTGGGAGGGAGGGTGTGTGTGTGTGTGTGTGTGTGTGTGTGTGTGTGGGAGGGAGGGTGTGTGTGTGTGTGTGTGTGGGAGGGAGGGTGTGTGTGTGTGTGTGTGTGTGTGTGGGAGGGAGGGTGTGTGTGTGTGTGTGGGAGGGAGGGTGTGTGTGTGTGTGTGTGGGAGGGAGGGTGTGTGTGTGTGTGTGTGGGAGGGAGGGTGTGTGTGTGTGTGGGAGGGAGGGTGTGTGTGTGTGTGTGTGGGAGGGAGGGTGTGTGTGTGTGTGGGAGGGAGGGTGTGTGTGTGTGGGAGGGAGGGTGTGTGTGTGTGGGAGTGAGGGTATGTGTGTGTGTGTGTGTGTGGGAGGGTGGGGGTCTGTGTGTATGTGTGGGTGCGGGAGGGAGGGTGTGTGTGTGTGTGTGTGTGTGTGTGTGTGTGGGAGGGTGTGTGTGTGTGTGTGTGTGTGTGTGAGGGAGGGTGTGTGTGTGTGGGAGGGAGGGTGTGTATGTGTGTGAGGGAGGGTGTGTGTGTGTCTGGGAGGGAGGGTGTGTGTGTGTGTGTGTGTGGGAGGGTGTGTGTGTGTGTGGGAGGGTGTGTGTGTGTTTGTGTGTGGGAGGGAGGGTGTGTGTGTGTAGTGTCTGTGGGAGGGTGTGTGTGTGTGTGTGGGAGGGAGGGTGTGTGTGTGTGTGGGAGGGAGGGTGTGTGTGTGTGTGGGAGGGAGGGTGTGTGTGTGTGTGGGAGGGAGTGTGTGTGTGTGTGTGTGGGAGGGAGGGTGTGTGTGTGTGTGTGTGGGAGGGAGGGTGTGTGTGTGTGTGTGGGAGGGAGGGTGTGTGTGTGTGTGTGTGGGAGGGAGGGTGTGTGTGTGTGTGTGTGTGTGTGTGTGTGAGGGAGGGGGTGTGTGTGTGTGTGTGTGTGTGTGTGGGAGGGAGGGTGTGTGTGTGTGTGGGAGGGAGGGTGTGTGTGTGTGTGTGTGGGAGGGAGGGTGTGTGTGTGTGTGTGTGTGTGTGTGTGTGTGTGGGAGGGAGGGTGTGTGTGTGTGTGTGGGAGGGAGGGTATGTGTGTGTGTGTGTGGGAGGGAGGGTGTGTGTGTGTGTGTGTGGGAGGGAGGGTGTGTGTGTGTGTGTGTGGGAGTCAGGGTGTGTGTATGTGTGTGTGGGAGGGAGTTTGTGTGTGTGTGTGTGTGGGAGGGAGGGTGTGTGTGTGTGTGTGTGGGAGGGAGGGTGTGTGTGTGTGGGAGGGAGGGTGTGTGTGTGTGTGTGTGGGAGGGAGGGTGTGTGTGTGTGTGTGTGTGGGAGGGAGGGTGTGTGTGTGTGTGTGTGTGGGAGGGTATGTGTGTGTGTGTGTGGGAGGGAGCGTGTGTGTGTGTGTGTGGGAGGGAGGGTGTGTGTTAGTGTGTGGGAGTGAGGGTGTGTGTATGTGTGTGTGGGAGGGAGTGTGTGTGTGTGTGTGTGGGAGGGAGGGTGTGTGTGTGTGTGTGTGGAAGGGAGGGTGTGTGTGTGTGTGTGGAAGGGAGGGTGTGTGTGTGTGTTTGGGAGGGAGGGTGTGTGTGTGTGTGGGAGGGAGGGTGTGTGTGTGTGTGGGAGGGAGGGTGTGTGTGTGTGGGAGTGAGGGTATGTGTGTGTGTGTGTGTGTGTGGGAGGGTGGGGGTCTGTGTGTATGTGTGGGTGCGGGAGGGAGGGTGTGTGTGTGGGAGGGTGTGTGTGTGTGTGTGTGTGTGTGTGTGAGGGAGGGTGTGTGTGTGTGTGAGGGAGGGTGTGTGTGTGTGTGAGGGAGGGTGTGTGTGTGTGGGAGGGAGGGGGTGTGTGTGTGGGAGGGAGGGTGTGTATGTGTGGGAGGGAGGGTGTGTGTGTGTGTGTGTGTGTGGGAGGGAGGGTGTGTGTGTGTGTGGAGGGAGGGTGTGTGTGGTGTGTGTGTGTGTGTGTGTGTGTGTGAGAGGGTGGGTGGTGTGGGGGTGTGTGTGTGTGAGGGAGGGTGTGTGTGTGTCTGGGAGGGAGGGTGTGTGTGTGTGTGTGTGTGTGTGTGTGGAGGGAGGTGTGCGTGTGTGTGTGTCTGTGTGCGGGAGGGAGGATGTGTGTGTGTGTGTGTGGGTGGGAGCGTGTGTGTGTGGGTGGGAGCGTGTGTGTGTGTGTGTGGGAGGGAGGGTGAGTGTGTGGGAGGGAGGGTGAGTGTGTGGGAGGGAGGGTGAGTGTGTGGGAGGGTGGGTGAGTGTGTGGGTGGGAGGGGTGTGTGTGTGTGGTGTGTGTTGGAGGAGGGGTGTGTGTGTGTGGGAGGGAGGGTGTGTGTGTGTGGGAGGGAGGGTGTGTGTGTGTCTGTGTGTGTGGGAGGGAGGGTGTGTGTGTGTGGGTGTGTGTGTGGGAGGGAGGGAGGGTGTGTGTGTGTGTGTGGGAGGGAGGGTGTTTGTGTTTGTGGGAGGGAGGATGTGTGTGTGTGTGTGTGTGTGTGTGTGGGAGGGAGGGTGTGCGTGTGTGTGTGTGTGTGTGTGTGTGTGTGTGTGGGAGGGGAGGGTGTGTGTGTGTGTGTGTGTGGGAGGGAGCGTGTGTGTGTGTGTGTGTGTGTGTGTGTGTGCGGCAGGGAGGGTGTGTGTGTGTGCGGGAGGGAGGGTGTGTGTGTGTGCGGGAGGGAGGGTGGTGTGTGTGTGCGGGAGGGAGGGTGTGTGTGTGGTGGGAGGGTGTGTGTGTGTGGGTGTGTTTGGGAGGGAGGGTGGGTGTGTGTGTGTGGGAGGGAGGGAGGGTGTGTGTGTGTGTGTGTGTGGGAGGGAGGGGTGTGTGTGTGTGTGTGCGATGGAGGGTGTGTGTGTGTGTGCGATGGAGGGTGTGTGTGTGTGTGGGAGGGAGGGTGTGTGGGTGTGTGTGGGAGGGAGGGTGTGTGTGTGTGTGTGTGTGTGGGTGCGGGAGGGAGGGTGTGTGTCTGTGTGTGTTTGTGGGAGGAGGTTGTGTGTGTGTGTGTGTGTGGGAGGGAGAGGGTGTGTGGTGAGTCTGTGGGAGCGAGGGTGTGTGTGTGTGTGTGGGAGCGAGGGTGTGTGTGTGTGTGTGTGTGGGAGCGAGGGTGTGTGTGTGTGTGTGGGAGGGAGGCTGTGTGTGTGGGTGGGAGGCTGTGTGTGTGGGAGGGAGCGTGTGTGTGTGTGTGTGTGTGTGTGTGGGAGGGAGGGAGGGTGTGTGTGGGGTGCGGGAGGGTAGGTGTGTGTGGGTGCGGGAGGGTAGGTGTGTGTGGGTGCGGGAGGGTAGGTGTGTGTGTGTGTGCGGGAGGGAGGGTCTGTGTGTGTGTGTGTGTGTGTGTGTGTGGGAGGGTGTGTGTGTGTGTGTGTGTGGGAGGGAGGGTGTGTGTGTGTAGTGTCTGTGGGAGGGTGTGTGTGGTGTGTGTGTGTGTGTGTGTGTGTGGGAGGGAGGGTGTGTGTGTGTGTGTGTGGGATGGAGGGTGTGTGTGGGAGGGAGGGTGTGTGTGTGTGTGTGGGGAGGGAGGGTATGTGTGTGTGTGTGTGGGAGGGAGGGTGTGTGTTAGTGTGTGGGAGTGAGGGTGTGTGTATGTGTGTGTGGGAGGGAGTGTGTGTGTGTGTGTGTGGGAGGGAGGGTGTGTGTGTGTAGTGTCTGTGGGAGGGTGTGTGTGTGTGTGTGTGTGTGTGGAAGGGAGGGTGTGTGTGTGGGAGGGAGGGTGTGTGTGTGGGAGGGAGGGTGTGTGTTAGTGTGTGGGAGTGAGGGTGTGTGTATGTGTGTGTGGGAGGGAGTGTGTGTGTGTGTGTGTGGGAGGGAGGGTGTGTGTGTGTGTGTGTGGAAGGGAGGGTGTGTGTGTGTGTGAGGAAGGGAGGGTGTGTGTGTGTGTGTGGGGGAGGGGAGGGTGTGTGTGTGGGAGGGAGGGTGTGTGTGTGTGTGGGAGGGAGGGTGTGTGTGTGTGGGAGTGAGGGTATGTGTGTGTGTGTGTGTGTGTGGGAGGGTGGGGGTCTGTGTGTATGTGTGGGTGCGGGAGGGAGGCTGTGTGTGTGTGTGTGTGTGTGTGTGTGTGTGTGTGTGGGAGGGTGTGTGTGTGTGTGTGTGTGTGTGTGTGAGGGAGGGTGTGTGTGTGTGTGAGGGAGGGTGTGTGTGTGTGGGAGGGAGGGTGTGTGTGTGTGGGAGGGAGGGGGTGTGTGTGTGGGAGGGAGGGTGTGTATGTGTGGGAGGGAGGGTGTGTGTGTGTGTGTGTGTGTGTGGGAGGGAGGGTGTGTGTGTGTGTGTGGGAGGGAGGGTGTGTGTGTGTGTGTGTGTGTGTGTGTGTGTGAGGGAGGGTGGGTGTGTGTGTGTGTGTGAGGGAGGGGTGTGTGTGTGTCTGGGAGGGAGGGTGTGTGTGTGTGTGTGTGTGTGTGTGTGGGAGGGAGGGTGTGCGTGTGTGTGTGTCTGTGTGCGGGAGGGGAGGATGTGTGTGTGTGTGTGTGGGTGGGAGCGTGTGTGTGTGTGTGGGAGGGAGGGTGAGTGTGTGGGAGGGAGGGTGAGGTGTGTGGGAAGGAGGGTGAGTGTGTGGGAAGGAGGGGTGAGTGTGTGGGAGGGAGGGTGAGTGTGTGGGAGGGAGGGTGAGTGTGTGGGAGGGAGGGTGAGTGTGTGGGTGGGGAGGGTGTGTGTGTGTGTGTGTGTTGGAGGGAGGGTGTGTGTGTGTGGGAGGGAGGGGTGGGAGGGAGGGTGTGTGTGTGTGGGTGTGTGTGGGAGGGAGGGAGGGTGTGTGTGTGTGTGTGGGAGGAGGGTGTTTGTGTTTGTGGGAGGGAGGATGTGTGTGTGTGTGTGTGTGTGTGTGTGTGTGTGTGTGTGTGTTGTGTGTGTGTGTGTGGGAGGGAGGGTGTGTGTGTGTGTGTGTGTGTGTGTGTGTGGGAGGGAGGGTGTGTGTGTGTGTGTGGGAGGGAGCGTGTGTGTGTGTGTGTGTGTGTGTGTGTGTGTGTGTGTGTGGGAGGGAGGGTGTGTGTGTGTGCGGGAGGGAGGGTGTGTGTGTGTGTGGGAGGGAGGGTGTGTGTGTGGGTGGGAGGGGTGTGTGTGTGTGGGTGTGTTTGGGAGGGAGGGTGGGTGTGTGTGTGGGAGGGAGGGGTGTGTGTGTGTGTGTGGGAGGGAGGGTGTGTGTGTGTGTGTGGGAGGGAGGGTGTGTGTGTGTGTGGGAGGAAGGGTGTGTGTGTGTGTGGGAGGGAGGGTGTGTGTGTGTGTGTGTGGGAGGGAGGGTGTGTGTGTGTGTGCGATGGAGGGTGTGTGTGTGTGTGGGAGGGAGGGTGTGTGGGTGTGTGTGTGTGGGAGGGAGGGTGTGTGTGTGTGTGTGTGTGTGGGTGCGGGAGGGAGGGTGTGTGTCTGTGTGTGTTTGTGGGAGGAGGTTGTGTGTGTGTGTGTGTGGGAGGGAGAGGGTGTGTGTGTGTGTGGGAGCGAGGGGTGTGTGTGTGTGTGTGGGAGCGAGGGTGTGTGTGTGTGTGTGGGAGCGAGGGTGTGTGTGTGTGTGTGGGAGGGAGGCTGTGTGTGTGGGTGGGAGGCTGTGTGTGTGGGAGGGAGGCTGTGTGTGTGTGTGTGTGTGTGTGTGGGAGGGAGGGAGGGTGTGTGTGTGGGTGCGGGAGGGTAGGTGTGTGTGGGGTGCGGGAGGGTAGGTGTGTGTGGGTGCGGGAGGGTAGGTGTGTGTGTGTGTGCGGGAGGGAGGGTCTGTGTGTGTGTGTGTGTGTGTGTGTGTGGGAGGGTGTGTGTGTGTGTGGGAGGGAGGGTGTGTGTGTGTAGTGTGTGTGGGAGGGTGTGTGTGTGTGTGTGTGTGTGTGTGAGGGAGGGTGTGTGTGTGTGTGTGTGTGGGATGGAGGGGTGTGTGTGGGAGGGAGGGTGTATGTGTGTGTGTGGGAGGGAGGGTATGTGTGTGTGTGTGTGGGAGGGAGGGTGTGTGTGTGTGTGTGTGGGAGGGAGGGTGTGTGTTAGTGTGTGGGAGTGAGGGTGTGTGTATGTGTGTGTGGGAGGGAGTGTGTGTGTGTGTGTGTGGAGGGAGGGTGTGTGTGTGTAGTGTCTGTGGGAGGGTGTGTGTGTGTGTGTGTGTGTGGAAGGGAGGGTGTGTGTGTGGGAGGGAGGGTGTGTGTGTGGGAGGGAGGGGTGTGTGTGTGTGTGTGTGGGAGGGAGGGTGTGTGTGTGTGTGGGAGGGAGGGTGTGTGGTGTGTGTGGGAGGGAGGGTGTGTGTGTTTGTGTGGGAGGGAGGGTGTGTGTGTGTGTGTGTGGGAGGGGCGGTGTGTGTGTGTGTGGTGTGTGTGTGTGTGTGTGTGTGTGTGTGTGTGTGTGCGGGAGGGAGGTGTGTGTGTGTGTGGGAGGGAGGGGTGTGTGTGTGGGGGGGGAGGGTGTGTGTGTGGGAGGGAGGGTGTGTGTGTGGGTGGGAGGGTGTGTGTGTGTGGGTGTGTTTGGGAGGGAGGGTGGGTGTGTGTGTGTGGGAGGGAGGGTGGGTGTGTTTGTGTGTGGTGGGAGGGAGGGTGTGTGTGTGTGTGTGGGAGGGAGGGTGTGTGTGTGTGTGCGATGGAGGGTGTGTGTGTGTGTGGGAGGGAGGGTGTGTGGGTGTGTGTGTGTGGGAGGGAGGGTGTGTGTGTGTGTGTGTGTGGGTGCGGGAGGGAGGGTGTGTGTGTGTGTGTGTTTGTGGGAGGAGGTTGTGTGTGTGTGTGTGTGGGAGGGAGAGTGTGTGTGTGTGTGTGTGGGAGGGAGAGTGTGTGTGTGTGTGTGTGGGAGCGAGGGGTGTGTGTGTGTGTGTGGGAGCGAGGGTGTGTGTGTGTGTGTGGGAGGGAGGCTGTGTGTGTGGGTGGGAGGCTGTGTGTGTGGGAGGGAGCGTGTGTGTGTGGGGGAGGGAGGGAGTGTGTGTGTGTGTGTGTGCGTGTGGGAGGGTGTGTGTGTGTGTGCGTGGGAGGGTGTGTGTGTGTGTGTGTGGGAGGTAGGGTGTGTGTGTGTGTGTGTGTGGGAGGGAGGGTGTGTGCGTGTGTGTGTGTGGGAGTGTGTGTGTGTGTGTGTGTGTGTGTGGGAGGGAGGGAGGGTGTGTGTGGGAGGGAGGGAGGTGTGTGTGTGTGGGTGCGGGAGGGTAGGTGTGTGTGGGTGCGGGAGGGTAGGTGTGTGTGGGTGCGGGAGGGTAGGTGTGTGTGGTGTGTGTGCGGGAGGGAGGGTGTGTGTGTGTGTGTGTGTGTGGGAGGGTGTGTGTGTGTGTGTGTGTGTGTGGGAGGGAGGGTGTCTGTGTGTAGTGTCTGTGGGAGGGTGTGTGTGTGTGTGTGTGTGTGTGTGTGTGTGTGTGTGTGTGTGGGAGGGAGGGTGTGTGTGTGTGTGTGTGGGAGGGAGGGTGTGTGTGTGTGTGTGTGTGTGTGTGGGAGGGAGGGTGTGTGTGTGTGTGTGGGAGGGAGGGTATGTGTGTGTGTGTGTGGGAGGGAGGGTGTGTGTGTGTGTGTGTGGGAGGGAGGGTGTGTGTTAGTGTGTGGGAGTGAGGGTGTGTGTATGTGTGTGTGGGAGGGAGTGTGTGTGTGTGTGTGGGAGGGAGGGTGTGTGTGTGTAGTGTCTGTGGGAGGGTGGTGTGTGTGTGTGTGTGTGTGTGTGTATGTGTGTGTGGGAGGGAGGGTGTGTGTGTGTGTGGGAGGGAGGGTGTGTGTGTGTGTGGGAGGGAGGGTGTGTGTGTGTGTGGGAGGGAGGGGTGTGTGTGTGTGTGTGTGGGAGGGAGGGTGTGTGTGTGTGTGGGAGGGAGGGGTGTGTGTGTTTGTGTGGGAGGGAGGGTGTGTGTGTGTGTGTGTGTGTGGGAGGGAGGGTGTGTGTGTGTGTGTGTGTGTGTGTGTGTGTGTGTGTGTGTGTGTGTGTGTGTGAGGGAGGGTATGTGGTGTGTGTGTGGGAGGGAGGGTGTGTGTGTGTGTGTGTGGGAGGGAGGGTGTGTGTTAGTGTGTGGGAGTGAGGGTGTGGTGTATTGTGTGTGTGGGAGGGAGTGTGTGTGTGTGTGTGTGTGCGAGGGAGGGTGTGTGTGTGTGTGTGTGGGAGGGAGGGTGTGTGTGTGTGTGTGTGGGAGGGAGGGTGTGTGTGTGTGTGTGTGTGTGTGTGTGGGAGGGAGGGTATGTGTGTGTGTGTGTGGGAGGGAGGGTATGTGTGTGTGGTGTGTGGGAGGGAGGGTGTGTGTGTGTGTGTGTGGGGAGGGAGGGTGTGTGTTAGTGTGTGGGAGTGAGGGTGTGTGTATGTGTGTGTGGGAGGGAGTGTGTGTGTGTGTGTGTGTGTGGGAGGGAGGGTGTGTGTGTGTGTGTGTGGGAGGGGGGTGTGTGGTGTGTGTGGGGGGAGGGGGTTGTGTGTGTGTGTGGGAGGGAGGGTGTCTGTGTGTGTGGGAGGGAGGGTGTGTGTGTGTGTGGGAGTGAGGGTATGTGTGTGTGTGTGTGTGGGAGGGTGGGGGTCTGTGTGTATGTGTGGGTGCGGGAGGGAGGGTGTGGTGTGTGTGTGTGTGTGTGTGTGTGGGAGGGTGTTTGTGTGTGTGTGTGTGTGTGTGTGGGAGGGAGGGTGTGTGTGTGTGGGAGGGAGGGTGTGTATGTGTGGGAGGGAGGGTGTGTGTGTGTGTGTGTGTGGGAGGGAGGGTGTGTGTGTGTGTTGGAGGGAGGGTGTGTGTGTGTGGTGTGTGTGTGAGGGAGGGTGGGTGTGTGTGTGTGTGTGTGAGGGAGGGTGTGTGTGTGTCTGGGAGGGAGGGTGTGTGTGTGTGTGTGTGTGTGTGTGTGGGAGGGAGGGTGTGAGTGTGTGTGTGTGTGTGTGTGTGCGGGAGGGAGGGTGTGTGTGTGTGTGTGGTGGGGTGGGGAGCGTGTGTGTGTGTGTGGGAGGGAGGGTGAGTGTGAGGGAGGGAGGGTGAGTGTGTGGGAGGAGGGTGAGTGTGTGGGAGGGAGGGTGAGTGTGTGGGAGGGTGGGTGAGTGTGTGGGTGGGGGGTGGAGTTGTGTGTGTGTTGGAGGGAGGGTGTGTGTGTGTGGGAGGGAGGGTGTATGTGTGTCTGTGTGTGTGGGATGGAGGGTGTGTGTGTGTGGTGTGTGCGTGGGAGGGAGGGCGTGGGTGTGTGTGGGAGGGATGTTGTGTGTGTGTGGGAGGGAGGGTGTGTGTGTGTGTGTGGGAGGGATGGTGTGTGTATATGTGTGTGGGAGGGAGGGTGTGTGTGTGTGGGAGGGAGGGTGTCGGTGTTTGTGTGTGTGGGAGGAGTGTGTGTGTTTGTGTTGGTGTGTGTGGGAGGGAGAGTGGGTGTGTGTGTGTGGGAGGGAGTGGGTGTGTGTGTGTGGGAGGGAGGGTGTGTGTGTGTGTGGGAGGGAGGGTGTGTGTGTGTGTGTGGGAGGGAGGGTGTGAGTGTGTGGGAGGGAGGGTGTGTGTGTGGTGTGGGAGGGAGGGTGTGTGTGTGTGTGGGAGGGGAGGTTGTGTGTGTGTGTGGGAGGGAGGGTGTGGGTTGTGTGGTGGGGAGGGAGGGTGTGGGTGTGTGTGGGAGGGAGGGTGTTGGTGTGTGTGGGAAGGAGGGTGTGTGTGTGTGTGGGTGTGTGTGGGAGGGAGGGTGGGTGTGTGTGTGTGTGGGATGGGTGGGTGTGTGTGTGGGAGGGAGGGTGTGTGTGTGTGTGGGAGGGAGGGGTGTGTGTGTGGGAGGGAGGGTGTGTGTGTGGGAGGGGAGGGTGGGAGGTGTGTGTGTGGGAGGGAGGGAGGGTGTGTGTCTGTGTGGGAGGGGGGGTGTGTGTGTGTGTGGGAGGGAGGGTGTGTTTGTGTGGGAGGGAGGGTGTGTGTGTGGGAGGGAGGGGTGGGGGTGTGTGGAGGGAGGTGAGTGTGTGGGAGGGAGGGGTGTGTGTGTGTGGGAGGGAGGGTGTGTGTGTGTGGGAGGGAGGGTGTGTGTGTGTGGGAGGGAGGGTGTGTGTATGTGGGAGGGAGGGGTGTGTGTGGTGTGTGTGTGGAGGGAGGGTTTGTGTGTGTGTGTGGGGAGGGAGGGTGTGTGTGTGTGTGTGGGAGGAGGGGTGTGTGTGTTTGTGTGGGAGGGAGGGTGTGTGTGTGTGTGTGTGGGAGGGAGCGTGTGTGTGTGTGTGTGTGTGTGTGTGTGTGTGTGTGTGTGTGTGTGTGTGTGTGTGTGTGTGCGGGAGGGAGGGTGTGTGTGTGTGGTGGGAGGGAGGGTGTGTGTGTGGGGGGGAGGGTGTGTGTGTGGGAGGGAGGGTGTGTGTGTGGGTGGGGGGGTGTGTGTGTGTGTGGGTGTTTGGGAGGGAGGGTGGGTGTGTGGTGTGGGAGGGAGGGGAGGGTGTGTTTGTGTGTGTGGGAGGGAGGGTGTGTGTGTGTGTGTGGGAGGGAGGGTGTGTGTGTGTGTGGATGGAGGGTGTGTGTGTGTGTGGGAGGGAGGGTGTGTGGGTGTGTGTGTGTGGGAGGGAGGGTGTGTGTGTGTGTGTGTGGGTGCGGGAGGGAGGTTGTGTGTGTGTGTGTGTTTGTGGGAGGAGGTTGTGTGTGTGTGTGTGTGGGAGGGAGAGTGTGTGTGTGTGGTGTGGGAGGGAGAGTGTGTGTGTGTGGTGTGTGGGAGCGAGGGGTGTGTGTGTGTGTGTGGGAGCGAGGGTGTGTGTGTGTGTGTGGGAGGGAGGCTGTGTGTGTGGGTGGGAGGCTGTGTGTGTGGGAGGGAGCGTGTGTGTGTGGGGGAGGGAGGGAGTGTGTGTGTGTGTGTGTGCGTGTGGGAGGGTGTGTGTGTGTGTGCGTGGGAGGGTGTGTGTGTGTGTGTGTGGGAGGTAGGGGTGTGTGTGTGTGTGTGTGTGGGAGGGAGGGTGTGTGCGTGTGTGTGTGTGGGAGTGTGTGTGTGTGTGTGTGTGTGTGTGGGAGGGAGGGAGGGGTGTGTGTGGGAGGGAGGGAGGGTGTGTGTGGGTGCGGGAGGGTAGGTGTGTGTGGGTGCGGGAGGGTAGGTGTGTGTGGGTGCGGGAGGGTAGGTGTGTGTGTGTGTGTGCGGGAGGGAGGGTGTGTGTGTGTGTGTGTGTGGTGGGAGGGTGTGTGTGTGTGTGTGTGTGTGTGGGAGGGAGGGTGTCTGTGTGTAGTGTCTGTGGGAGGGTGTGTGTGTGTGTGTGTGTGTGTGTGTGTGTGTGTGTGTGTGTGTGGGAGGGAGGGTGTGTGTGTGTGTGTGTGGGAGGGAGGGTGTGTGTGTGTGTGTGTGTGTGTGTGGGGAGGGAGGGTGTGTGTGTGTGTGTGGGAGGGAGGGTATGTGTGTGTGTGTGTGGGAGGGGAGGGTGTTGTGTGTGTGTGTGTGGGAGGGAGGGTGTGTGTTAGTGTGTGGGAGTGAGGGTGTGTGTATGTGTGTGTGGGAGGGAGTGTGTGTGTGTGTGTGGGAGGGAGGGTGTGTGTGTGTAGTGTCTGTGGGAGGGTGTGTGTGTGTGTGTGTGTGTGTGTATGTGTGTGTGGGAGGGAGGGTGTGTGTGTGTGTGGGAGGGAGGGGTGTGTGTGTGTGTGGGAGGGAGGGTGTGTGTGTGTGTGGGAGGGAGGGTGTGTGTGTGTGTGTGTGGGAGGGAGGGTGTGTGTGTGTGTGGGAGGGAGGGTGTGTGTGTTTGTGTGGGAGGGAGGGTGTGTGTGTGTGTGTGTGTGTGGGAGGGAGGGTGTGTGTGGTGTGTGTGTGTGTGTGTGTGTGTGTGTGTGGTGTGTGTGTGTGTGTGTGAGGGAGGGTATGTGTGTGTGTGTGTGGGAGGGAGGGTGTGTGTGTGTGTGTGTGGGAGGGAGGGTGTGTGTTAGTGTGTGGGAGTGAGGGTGTGTGTATGTGTGTGTGGGAGGGAGTGTGTGTGTGTGTGTGTGTGCGAGGGAGGGTGTGTGTGTGTGTGTGTGGGAGGGAGGGTGTGTGTGTGTGTGTGTGGGAGGGAGGGGTGTGTGTGTGTGTGTGTGGTGTGTGTGTGGGAGGGAGGGTATGTGTGTGTGTGTGTGGGAGGGAGGGTTATGTGTGTGTGTGTGTGGGAGGGAGGGTGTGTGTGTGTGTGTGTGGGAGGGAGGGTGTGTGTTAGTGTGTGGGAGTGAGGGTGTGTGTATGTGTGTGTGGGAGGGAGTGTGTGTGTGTGTGTGTGTGTGGGAGGGAGGGTGTGTGTGTGTGTGTGTGGGAGGGAGGGTGTGTGTGTGTGTGTGGGAGGGAGGGTGTGTGTGTGTGTGGGAGGGAGGGTGTCTGTGTGTGTGGGAGGGAGGGTGTGTGTGTGTGTGGGAGTGAGGGTATGTGTGTGTGTGTGTGTGGGAGGGTGGGGGTCTGTGTGTATGTGTGGGTGCGGGAGGGAGGGGTGTGTGTGTGTGTGTGTGTGTGTGTGTGGGAGGGTGTTTGTGTGTGTGTGTGTGTGTGTGGGAGGGAGGGTGTGTGTGTGTGTGGGAGGGAGGGTGTGTATGTGTGGGAGGGAGGGTGTGTGTGTGTGTGTGTGTGGGAGGGAGGGTGTGTGTGTGTGTTGGAGGGAGGGTGTGTGTGTGGTGTGTGTGTGAGGGAGGGTGGGTGTGTGTGTGTGTGTGAGGAGGGGTGTGTGTGTGTCTGGGAGGGAGGGTGTGTGTGTGTGTGTGTGTGTGTGTGTGTGGGAGGGAGGGTGTGCGTGTGTGTGTGTGTGTGTGTGTGTGCGGGAGGGAGGGGTGTGTGTGTGTGTGTGTGGGTGGGAGCGTGTGTGTGTGTGTGGGAGGGAGGGTGAGTGTGAGGGAGGGAGGGTGAGTGTGTGGGAGGGAGGGGTGAGTGTGTGGGAGGGTGGGTGAGTGTGTGGGAGGTGGGTGAGTGTGTGGGTGGGAGGGTGTGAGTGTGGTGTGTGTGTTGGAGGGAGGGTGTGTGTGGTGTGGGAGGGAGGGTGTATGTGTGTCTGTGTGTGTGGGATGGAGGGTGTGTGTGTGTGGGTGTGCGTGGGAGGGAGGGCGTGGGTGTGTGTGGGGAGGGATGTTGTGTGTGTGTGGGAGGGAGGGTGTGTGTGTGTGTGTGGGAGGGATGGTGTGTGTATATGTGTGTGGGAGGGAGGGTGTGTGTGTGTGTGGGAGGGAGGGTGTCGGTGTTTGTGTGTGTGGGAGGGAGTGTGTGTGTTTGTGTTGGTGTGTGTGGGAGGGAGAGTGGGTGTGTGTGTGTGGGAGGGAGTGGGTGTGTGTGTGTGGGAGGGAGGGGTTGTGTGTGTGTGTGGGAGGGGAGGGTGTGTGTGTGTGTGTGGGAGGGAGGGTGTGAGTGTGTGGGAGGGGAGGGGTGTGTGTGTGTGTGGGAGGTGAGGGTGTGTGTGTGTGTGGGAGGGAGGTTGTGTGTGTGTGTGGGGAG
Organism: Isurus oxyrinchus; assembly: GCA_026770705.1. NCBI lineage: Eukaryota > Metazoa > Chordata > Chondrichthyes > Lamniformes > Lamnidae > Isurus > Isurus oxyrinchus. The sequence continues at coordinate 38,363 of JANJGN010003199.1, forward strand.
GGAGGGTGTGGGTGTGTGTGGGAGGGAGGGTGTGGGTGTGTGTGGGAGGGAGGGTGTTGGTGTGTGTGGGAAGGAGGGTGGGTGTGTGTGTGGGTGTGTGTGGGAGGGAGGGTGGGTGTTTGTGTGTGTGGGAGGGAGGGTGTGTGTGTGGGAGGGAGGGTGTGTGTGTGTGTGGGAGGGAGGGTGTGTGTGTGGGAGGGAGGGTGTGTGTGTGGGAGGGAGGGAGGGTGTGTGTGTGGGAGGGAGGGAGGGTGTGTGTCTGTGTGGGAGGGAGGGTGTGTGTGTGTGTGGGAGGGAGGGTGTGTTTGTGTGGGAGGGAGGGTGGTGTGTGTGGGAGGGAGGGTGTGTGTGTGGGAGGGAGCGTGAGTGTGTGGGAGGGAGGGTGTGTGTGTGTGGGAGGGAGGGTGTGTGTGTGTGTGGGAGGGAGGGTGTGTGTGTGTGGGAGGGAGGGTGTGTGTATGTGGGAGGGAGGGTGTGTGTGTGTTTGTGTGTGGGAGGGAGGGAGGGTGTGTGTGGGTGCGGGAGGGTAGGTGTGTGTGGGGTGCGGGAGGGTAGGTGTGTGTGGGTGCGGGAGGGTAGGTGTGTGTGTGTGTGCGGGAGGGAGGGTCTGTGTGTGTGTGTGTGTGTGTGTGTGGGAGGGGGTGTGTGTGTGTGTGTGGGAGGGAGGGTGTGTGTGTGTAGTGTCTGTGGGAGGGTGTGTGTGTGTGTGTGTGTGTGGGAGGGAGGGTGTGTGTGTGTGTGTGGGATGGAGGGTGTGTGTGGGAGGGAGGGTGTATGTGTGTGTGTGGGAGGGAGGGTATGTGTGTGTGTGTGTGTGGGAGGGAGGGTGTGTGTGTGTGTGTGTGGGAGGGAGGGTGTGTGTTAGTGTGTGGGAGTGAGGGTGTGTTTATGTGTGTGTGGGAGGGAGTGTGTGTGTGTGTGTGTGGGGAGGGAGGGGTGTGTGTGTGTAGTGTCTGTGGGAGGGTGTGTGTGTGTGTGTGTGTGTGGAAGGGAGGTGTGTGTGTGGGAGGGAGGGTGTGTGTGTGGGAGGGAGGGTGTGTGTGTGTGTGTGTGGGAGGGAGGGTGTGTGTGTGTGTGGGAGGGAGGGTGTGGTGTGTGTGTGGGAGGGAGGGGTGTGTGTGTTTGTGTGGGAGGGAGGGTGTGTGTGTGTGTGTGTGTGGGAGGGAGCGTGTGTGTGTGTGTGTGTGTGTGAGGGAGGGTGTGTGTGAGGGAGGGTGTGTGTGTGTGTGTGCGGGAGGGAGGGTGTGTGTGTGTGTGGGAGGGAGGGTGTGTGTGTGGGGGGGAGGGTGTGTGTGTGGGAGGGAGGGTGTGTGTGTGGGTGGGAGGGTGTGTGTGTGTGGGTGTGTTTGGGAGGGAGGGTGGGTGTGTGTGTGTGGGAGGGAGGGAGGGTGTGTTTGTGTGTGTGGGAGGGAGGGTGTGTGTGTGTGTGTGGGAGGGAGGGTGTGTGTGTGTGTGCGATGGAGGGTGTGTGTGGTGTGTGGGAGGGAGGGTGTGTGGGGTGTGTGTGTGTGGGGAGGGAGGGTGTTGTGTGTGTGTGTGGGTGCGGGAGGGAGGGTGTGTGTGTGTGTGTGTTTGTGGGAGGAGGTTGTGTGTGTGTGTGTGTGGGAGGGAGAGTGTGTGTGTGTGTGTGTGGGAGGGAGAGTGTGTGTGTGTGTGTGTGGGAGCGAGGGTGTGTGTGTGTGTGTGGGAGCGAGGGTGTGTGTGTGTGTGTGGGAGGGAGGCTGTGTGTGTGGGTGGGAGGCTGTGTGTGTGGGAGGGAGCGTGTGTGTGTGGGGGAGGGAGGGAGTGTGTGTGTGTGTGTGCGTGTGGGAGGGTGTGTGTGTGTGTGTGCGTGGGAGGGTGTGTGTGTGTGTGTGTGGGAGGTAGGGTGTGTGTGTGTGTGTGTGTGGGAGGGAGGGTGTGTGCGTGTGTGTGTGTGGGAGTGGTGTGTGTGTGTGTGTGTGTGTGGGAGGGAGGGAGGGTGTGTGTGGGAGGGAGGGAGGGTGTGTGTGGGTGCGGAGAGGGTAGGTGTGTGTGGGTGCGGGAGGGTAGGTGTGTGTGGGTGCGGGAGGGTAGGTGTGTGTGTGTGTGTGCGGGAGGGAGGGTGTGTGTGTGTGTGTGTGTGTGGGAGGGTGTGTGTGTGTGTGTGTGTGTGTGTGGGAAGGAGGGTGTCTGTGTGTAGTGTCTGTGGGAGGGTGTGTGGTGTGTGTGTGTGTGTGTGGGAGGGAGGGTGTGTGTGTGTGTGTGTGGGAGGGAGGGTGTGTGTGTGTGTGTGTGTGTGTGTGGGAGGGAGGGTGTGTGTGTGTGTGTGGGAGGGAGGGTATGTGTGTGTGTGTGTGTGTGGGAGGGAGGGTGTGTGTGTGTGTGTGTGGGAGGGAGGGTGTGTGTTAGTGTGTGGGAGTGAGGGGTGTGTGTATGTGTGTGTGTGTGTGGGAGGGAGGGTGTGTGTGTGTGTGTGTGGGAGGGAGGGTATGTGTGTGTGTGTGTGTGTGTGGGAGGGAGGGTGTGGTGTGTGTGTGTGTGGGGAGGGAGGGTGTGTGTTAGTGTGTGGGAGTGAGGGTGTGTGTATGTGTGTGTGGGAGGGAGTGTGTGTGTGTGTGTGTGTGTGTGGGAGGGGAGGGTTGTGTGTGTGTAGTGTCTGTGGGAGGGTGTGTGTGTGTGGTGTGTGTGTGTGTGTATGTGTGTGTGGGAGGGAGGGTGTGTGTGTGTGTGGGAGGGAGGGTGTGTGTGTGTGTGTGTGGGAGGGAGGGTGTGTGTGTGTGTGGGAGGGAGGGTGTGTGTGTGTGTGGGAGGGAGGGTGTGTGTGTGTGTGTGTGGGAGGGAGGGTGTGTGTGTGTGTGGGGAGGAGGGTGTGTGTGTTTGTGTGGGAGGGAGGGTGTGTGTGTGTGTGTGTGTGTGGGAGGGAGGGTGTGTGTGTGTGTGTGTGTGTGTGTGTGTGTGTGTGTGTGTGTGTGTGTGTGTGTGAGGGAGGGTATGTGTGTGTGTGTGTGGGAGGGAGGGTGTGTGTGTGTGTGTGTGGGAGGGAGGGTGTGTGTTAGTGTGTGGGAGTGAGGGTGTGTGTATGTGTGTGTGGGGAGGGAGTGTGTGTGTGTGTGTGTGTGCGAGGGAGGGTGTGTGTGTGTGTGTGTGGGAGGGAGGGGTGTGTGTGTGTGTGTGTGGGAGGGAGGGTGTGTGTGGTGTGTGTGTGTGTGTGTGGGAGGAGGGTATGTGTGTGTGTGTGTGGGGAGGGAGGGTATGTGTGTGTGTGTGTGGGAGGGAGGGTGTGTGTGTGTGTGTGTGGGTGGGAGGGGTGTGTGTTAGTGTGTGGGAGTGAGGGTGTGTGTATGTGTGTGTGGGAGGGAGTGTGTGTGTGTGTGTGTGTGTGTGTGGGAGGGAGGGTGTGTGTGTGTGTGGTGTGTGGGAGGGAGGGTGTGTGTGTGTGTGTGGGAGGGAGGGTGTGTGTGTGTGTGGGAGGGAGGGTGTGTGTGTGTGGGAGTGAGGGTCTGTGTGTGTGTGTGTGTGTGGGAGGGTGGGGGTCTGTGTGTATGTGTGGGTGCGGGAGGGAGGGTGTGTGTGTGTGTGTGTGTGTGTGTGTGTGGGAGGGTGTTTGTGTGTGTGTGTGTGTGTGTGGGAGTGAGGGTGTGTGTGTGTGGGAGGGAGGGTGTGTATGTGTGGGAGGGAGGGTGTGTGTGTGTGTGTGTGTGGGAGGGAGGGTTGTGTGTGTGTGTTGCGAGGGAGGGTGGTGTGTGTGTGTGGTGTGTGAGGAGGGTGGGTGTGTGTGTGTGTGTGAGGGAGGGTGTGTGTGTGTCTGGGAGGGAGGGTGTGTGTGTGTGTGTGTGTGTGTGTGGGAGGGAGGGTGTGCGTGTGTGTGTGTGTGTGTGTGTGCGGGAGGGAGGGTGTGTGTGTGTGTGTGTGGGTGGGAGCGTGTGTGTGTGTGTGGGAGGGAGGTGTGAGTGTGAGGGAGGAGGGTGAGTGTGTGGGAGGGAGGGTGAGTGTGTGGGAGGGAGGGTGAGTGTGTGGGAGGGAGGGTGAGTGTGTGGGGAGGGTGGGTGAGTGTGTGGGTGGGAGGGTGTGAGTGTGTGTGTGTGTTGGAGGAGGGTGTGTGTGTGTGGGAGGGAGGGTGTATGTGTGTCTGTGTGTGTGGGATGGAGGGTGTGTGTGTGGTGGGTGTGCGTGGGAGGGAGGGCGTGGGTGTGTTGTGGGAGGGAGGGTGTGTGTGTGTGTGTGGGAGGGATGGTGTGTGTGTATGTGTGTGGGAGGGAGGGTGTGTGTGTGTGGGAGGGAGGGTGTCGGTGTTTGTGTGTGTGGGAGGGAGTGTGTGTGTTTGTGTTGGTGTGTGTGGGAGGGAGAGTGGGTGTGTGTGTGTGGGAGGGAGTGGGTGTGTGTGTGTGGGAGGGAGGGTGTGTGTGTGTGTGGGAGGGAGGGTGTGTGTGTGTGTGTGGGAGGGAGGGTGTGAGTGTGTGGGAGGGAGGGGTGTGTGTGTGTGTGTGGGAGGGAGGGTGTGTGTGTGTGTGGGAGGGAGGTTGTGTGTGTGTGTGGGGAGGGGAGGGTGTGGGGTGTGTGTGGGAGGGAGGGTGTGGGTGTGTGTGGGAGGGAGGGTGTTGGTGTGTGTGGGAAGGAGGGTGGGTGTGTGTGTGGGTGTGTGTGGGAGGGAGGGTGGGTGTTTGTGTGTGTGGGAGGGAGGGTGTGTGTGTGGGAGGGAGGGTGTGTGTGTGGGAGGGAGGGTGTGTGTGTGTGTGTGGGAGGGAGGGTGTGTGTGTGGGAGGGAGGGTGTGTGTGTGGGAGGGAGGGAGGGTGTGTGTGTGGGAGGGAGGGAGGGTGGTGTGTCTGTGTGGGAGGGAGGGTGTGTGTGTGTGTGGGAGGGAGGGTGTGTTTGTGTGGGAGGGAGGGGTGTGTGTGTGGGAGGGAGGGTGTGTGTGTGGGAGGGAGCGTGAGTGTGTGGGAGGGAGGGTGTGTGTGTGTGGGAGGGAGGGTGTGTGTGTGTGGGAGGGAGGGTGTGTGTATGTGGGAGGAGGGTGTGTGTGTGTTTGTGTGTGGGGAGGGAGGGTGTGTGTGTGTTTGGGAGGGAGGGTGTGCGTGTGTGTGTGTGGGAGGGATGGTGTGTGTGTATGTGTGTGGGAGGGAGGGTGTGTGTGTGTGGGAGGGAGAGTGTCTGTGTGTGTGTGTGTGTGGGAGGGAGAGTGTCTGTGTTTGTGTGTGGGGGAGAGAGTGTGTGTGTGTGTGTGGGTGTGTGTGGGAGGGAGAGAGTGGGTGTGTGTGTGTGTGGGAGGGAGAGTGGGTGTGTGTGTGTGTGTGGGAGGGAGGGTGTGTGTGTGTGTGGGAGGGAGGGTGTGTGTGTGTGTGTGTGTGGCAGTGAGGGTGTGGGTGTGTGTGGGAGGGAGGGTGTTGGGTCTGTGTGGGAAGGAGGGGTGGGTGTGTGTGTTGGTGTGTGTGGGAGGGAGGGTGTGGTGTGTGTGTGGGAGGGAGGGTGTGTGTGTGGGAGGGGGAGGGTGTGTGTGTGGGAGGGAGGGTGTGTGTGTGGGAGGGAGGGTGTGTGTGTGGGAGGGAGGGTGTGTGTGTGGGAGGGAGGGTGTGTGTGTGGGAGGGAGGGTGTGTGTGTGGGAGGGAGGGTGTGTGTGTGGGAGGGAGGGTGTGTGTGTGGGAGGGAGTGTGGGTGTGTGTCTGTGTGGGAGGGAGGGTGTGTGTGTGTGTGGGACGGAGGGTGTGTGTGTGTGTGGGAGGGAGGGTGTGTGTGTGTGTGTGTGTGTGTGTGGGAGGGAGGGTGAGTGTGGGAGGCAGGGTGTGTGTGTGGGAGGCAGGGTGTGTGTGTGGGAGGCAGGGTGTGTGTGTGGGAGGGAGGGTGTGTGTGTGTGGGAGGGAGGGTGTGTGTGTGGGAGGGAGGGTGTGTGTGTGTGGGAGGGAGGGTGTGTGTGTGTGGGTAGGGAGGGGTGTGTGTGTGGGAGGGTGTGTGTGTGTGTGTGGGAGGGAGGGTGTGTGTGTGTGTGTGGGAGGGAGGGTGTGTGTGTGTGTGGGAGGGAGGGTGTGTGTGTGTGTGTGTGTGTGTGGGAGGGAGGGTGTGTGTGTCAGTGTGGGAGGGTGTGTGTGTGTGTGTGTGGGAGGGAGGGTGTGTGTGTCAGTGGTGGGAGGGAGGGGTGTGTGTGTGTGTGCGGGAGGGAGGGTGTGTGTGTGCGGGAGGGAGTGTGTGTGTGTGTGTGTGTGGTGTGGGAGGGAGAGTGTGTGTGTGTGTGTGGGAGGGAGGGTGTGTGTGTGTGGGAGGGAGGGTGTGTGTGTGTGGGGAGGGAGGGTGTGTGTGTGTCGGTGTGTGGGAGGAGGGTGTGTGTGTGTGTGTGTGTGTGTGGGAGGGAGGGTGTGTGTGTGTGTGTGGGAGGGAGGGTATGTGTGTGTGTGTGTGGGAGGGAGGGTGTGTGTGTGTGTGTGTGGAGGGAGGGTGTGTGTTAGTGTGTGGGAGTGAGGGTGTGTGTATGTGTGTGTGGGAGGGAGTGTGTGTGTGTGTGTGTGGGAGGGAGATGGTGTGTGTGTGTTTGTGGGAGGGAGGGTGTGTGTGTGTGTGGGAGGGAGGGTGTGTGTGTGTGGGATGTGAGGGTATGTGTGTGTGTGTGTGTGTGGGAGGGTGGGGGTCTGTGTGTATGTGTGGGTGCGGGAGGGAGGGTGTGTGTGTGTGTGTGTGTGTGTGTGTGGGAGGGTGTGTGTGTGTATGTGTGTGTGTGAGGGAGGGTGTGTGTGTGTGGGAGGGAGGGTGTGTATGTGTGGGAGGGAGGGTGTGTGTGTGTGTGTGTGTGGGAGGGAGGGTGGTGTGTGTGTGTGGGAGGGAGGGTGTGTGTGTGTGTGTGTGTGTGTGGGAGGGAGGGTGTGTGTGTGTGTGTGTGTGTGTGTGTGTGTGTGTGTGTGTGTGGGAGGGAGGGTATGTGTGTGTGTGTGTGGGAGGGAGGGGTGTGTGTGTGTGTGTGGGAGGGAGGGTGTGTGTTAGTGTGTGGGAGTGAGGGTGTGTGTATGTGTGTGTGGGAGGGAGTGTGTGTGTGTGGGAGGGGAGGGTGTGTGTGTGTGTGTGTGGGAGGGAGGGTGTGTGTGTGTGTGTGTGGGAGGGAGGGGGTGTGTGTGTGTGTGTGTGTGTGTGTGGGAGGGAGGGGTATGTGTGTGTGTGTGTGGGAGGGAGGGTATGTGTGTGTGTGTGTGGGAGGGAGGGTGTGTGTGTGTGTGTGTGTGGGAGGGAGGGTGTGTGTTAGTGTGTGGGAGTGAGGGTGTGTGTATGTGTGTGTGGGAGGGAGTGTGTGTGTGTGTGTGTGTGGGAGGGGGGGAGGGTGTGTGTGTGTGTGTGTGGGAGGGGAGGGTGTGTGTGTGTGTGTGGGAGGGAGGGTGTGTGTGTGTGTGGGGAGGGAGGGTGTCTGTGTGTGTGGGAGGGAGGGTGTGTGTGTGTGTGGGAGTGAGGGTATGTGTGTGTGTGTGTGTGTGTGGGAGGGTGGGGGTCTGTGTGTATGTGTGGGTGCGGGAGGGAGGGTGTGTGTGTGTGTGTGTGTGTGTGTGTGTGGGAGGGTGTTTGTGTGTGTGTGTGTGTGTGTTGGGAGGGAGGGTGTGTGTGTGTGGGAGGGAGGGTGTGTATGTGTGGGAGGGAGGGTGGTGTGTGTGTGTGTGTGTGTGGGAGGGAGGGTGTGTGTGTGTGTTGGAGGGAGGGTGTGTGTGTGTGTGTGAGGGAGGGTGGGTGTGTGTGTGTGTGTGAGGGAGGGGTGTGTGTGTGTCTGGGAGGGGAGGTGTTGTGTGTGTGTGTGTGTGGGAGGGAGGGTGTGCGGTGTGTGTGTGTATGTGTGTGCGGGAGGGAGGGTGTGTGTGTGTGTGTGGGTGGGAGCGTGTGTGTGTGTGTGGGAGGGAGGGGTGAGTGTGAGGGAGGGAGGGTGAGTGTGTGGGAGGGAGGGTGAGTGTGTGGGAGGGGTGGGTGAGTGTGTGGGTGGGAGGGTGTGAGTGTGTGTGTGTGTTGGAGGGAGGGTGTGTGTGTGTGGGAGGGAGGGTGTATGTGTGTCTGTGTGTGTGGGATGGAGGGTGTGTGTGTGTGGGTGTGCGTGGGAGGGAGGGCGTGGGTGTGTGTGGGAGGGATGTTGTGTGTGTGTGGGAGGGAGGGTGTGTGTGTGTGTGTGGGAGGGATGGTGTGTGTGTATGTGTGTGGGAGGGAGGGTGTGTGTGTGTGGGAGGGAGGGGTGTCGGTGTTTGTGTGTGTGGGAGGGAGTGTGTGTGTTTGTGTTGGTGTGTGTGGGAGGGAGAGTGGGTGTGTGTGTGTGTGGGAGGGGAGTGGGTGTGTGTGTGTGGGAGGAGGGTGTGTGTGTGTGTGGGAGGGAGGGGTGTGTGTGTGTGTGTGGGAGGGAGGGTGTGTGTGTGTGGGAGGGAGGGTGTGTGTGTGTGTGGGAGGGAGGGTGTGTGTGTGTGGGAGGGAGGTTGTGTGTGTGTGTGGGAGGGAGGGTGTGGGTGTGTGTGGGAGGGAGGGTGTGGGTGTGTGTGGGAGGGAGGGTGTTGGTGTGTGTGGGAAGGAGGGTGGGTGTGTGTGTGGGTGTGTGTGGGAGGGAGGGTGGGGTGTTTGTTGTGTGTGGGAGGGAGGGTGTGTGTGTGGGAGGGAGGGTGTGTGTGTGTGGGAGGGGATGGGTGTGTGTGTGTGTGTGGGAGGGAGGGTGTGTGTGTGGGAGGGAGGGGTGTGTGTGTGGGAGGGAGGGAGGGTGTGTGTGTGGGAGGGAGGGAGGGTGTGGTGTCTGTGTGGGAGGGAGGGTGTGTGTGTGTGTGGGAGGGAGGGTGTGTGTTTGTGTGGGAGGGAGGGTGTGTGTGTGGGAGGGAGGGTGTGTGTGTGGGAGGGAGCGTGAGTGTGTGGGAGGGAGGGTGTGTGTATGTGGGAGGGAGGGTGTGTGTGTGTTTGTGTGTGGGAGGGAGGGTGTGTGTGTGTTTGGGAGGGAGGGTGTGGTGGTTGTGTGTGTGTGGGAGGGATGGTGTGTGTGTATGTGTGTGGGAGGGAGGGTGTGTGTGTGTGGGAGGGAGAGTGTCTGTGTGTGTGTGTGTGTGTGTGGGAGGGAGAGTGTCTGTGTTTGTGTGTGGGGGAGAGAGTGTGTGTGTGTGTGTGGGGTGTGTGTGTGGGAGGGAGAGTGGGTGTGTGTGTGTGTGGGAGGGAGAGTGGGTGTGTGTGTGTGTGTGTGGGAGGGAGGGTGTGTGTGTGTGTGGGAGGGAGGGGTGTGTGTGTGTGTGTGTGTGGCAGTGAGGGTGTGGGTGTGTGTGGGAGGGAGGGTGTGTGTGTGTGTGGGAGGGAGGGTGTGTGTGTGGGAGGGAGGGTGTGTGTGTGGGGAGGGAGGGTGTGTGTGTGGGAGGGAGGGTGTGTGTGTGGGAGGGAGGTGTGTGTGTGGGAGGGAGGGTGTGTGTGTGGGAGGAGGGTGTGTGTGTGTGGGAGGGAGGGTGTGTGTGTGGGGAGGGAGGGTGTGTGTGTGGGAGGGAGGGTGTGTGTGTGGGAGGGAGGGTGTGTGTGTTGTCTTGTGTGGAGGGAGGTGTGTGTGTGTGTGTGGGACGGAGGGTGTGTGTGTGTGTGGGAGGGAGGGTGTGTGTGTGTGTGGGAGGGAGGGTGAGTGTGTGGGAGGCAGGGTGTGTGTGTGGGAGGCAGGGTGTGTGTGTGGGAGGCAGGGTGTGTGTGTGGGAGGGAGGGTGTGTGTGTGGGAGGGGAGGGGTGTGTGTGTGGGAGGGAGGGTGTGTGTGTGGGAGGGAGGGTGTGTGTGTGGGAGGGTGTGTGTGTGTGTGTGGGAGGGAGGGTGTGGTGTGTGTGTGTGGGAGGGAGGGTGTGTGTGTGTGTGGGAGGGAGGGTGTGTGTGTGTGTGTGTGTGTGTGGGAGGGAGGGTGTGTGTGTCAGTGTGGGAGGGTGTGTGTGTGTGTGTGGTGGGAGGGAGGGTGTGTGTGTCAGTGTGGGAGGGAGGGTGTGTGTGTGGGAGGCAGGGTTGTGTGTGTGGGAGGCAGGGTGTGTGTGTGGGAGGGAGGGTGTGTGTGTGGGAGGGAGGGTGTGTGTGTGGGAGGGAGGGTGTGTGTGTGGGAGGGAGGGTGTGTGTGTGGGAGGGTGTGTGTGTGTGTGTGGGAGGGAGGGTGTGTGTGTGTGTGTGGGAGGGAGGGTGTGTGTGTGTGTGGGAGGGAGGGTGTGTGTGTGTGTGTGTGTGTGTGGGAGGGAGGGTGTGTGTGTCAGTGTGGGAGGGTGTGTGTGTGTGTGTGTGGGAGGGAGGGTGTGTGTGTCAGTGTGGGAGGGGAGGGTGTGTGTGTGTGTGCGGGAGGGAGGGTGTGTGTGTGCGGGAGGGAGTGTGTGTGTGTGTGTGTGTGTGTGGGAGGGAGAGTGTGTGTGTGTGTGTGGGAGGGAGGGTGTGTGTGTGTGGGAGGGAGGGTGTGTGTGTGTGGGAGGGAGGGTGTGTGTGTGTGGGAGGGAGGGTGTGTGTGTGTCGGTGTGTGGGAGGGAGGGTGTGTGTGTGTGTGTGTGTGTGTGGGAGGGAGGGTGTGTGTGTGTGTGTGGGAGGGAGGGTATGTGTGTGTGTGTGTGGTGAGGGAGGGTGTGTGTGTGTGTGTGTGGGAGGGAGGGTGTGTGTTAGTGTGTGGGAGTGAGGGTGTTGTGTATGTGTGTGTGGGAGGGAGTGTGTGTGTGTGTGTGTGGGAGGGATGGTGTGTGTGTGTTTGTGGGAGGGAGGGTGTGTGTGTGTGTGGGAGGGGTGGTGTGTGTGTGTGGGAGTGAGGGTATGTGTGTGTGTGTGTGTGTGTGGGAGGGTGGGGGTCTGTGTGTATGTGTGGGTGCGGGAGGAGGGTGTGTGTGTGTGTGTGGGAGGGTGTGTGTGTGTATGTGTGTGTGAGGGAGGGGTGTGTGTGTGTGGGAGGGAGGGTGTGTATGTGTGGGAGGGAGGGTGTGTGTGTGTGTGTGTGTGTGTGGGAGGGAGGGTGTGTGTGTGTGTGGGGAGGGAGGGTGTGTGTGTGTGTGTGTGTGTGTGTGTGTGTGAGGGTGGGTGTGTGTGTTTGTGTGAGGAGGGTGTGTGTGTGTGTGTGAGGGAGGGTGTGTGTGTGTGTGGGAGGGAGGGTGTGTGTGTGTGTGTGTGGGAGGGAGGGTGTGTGTGTATGTGTGTGGGTGGGAGGGTGTG